>NLAW01001562.1:0-204635 GCA_002370915.1 Metschnikowia lochheadii | reverse complement strand
TGAATAGAATGAATAGAATGAATAGAATGAATAGAATGAATAGAATGAATAGAATGAATAGAATGAATAGAATGAATAGAATGAAAGTTGATTGTATGGCTCCATAACTCTAAGTGCCTTGCTTGTAGAGTCTAATCCAAACTTGTATCAGAATCACCTTCTCCGTAGACTCATTCCCATCTTAGGAGGTTTATTCTCATTCCACTCTCATTGTAAGATCCAAGATGTGTGGAATATAACCCATATAGAGATGAGCTCACGTGCTCAGTTAATCTGGAACTGATACTACTACGACCTCCTTGGGGTTCACAGTTACTACGCTCCTTTGCATACCTTCCGGCAGATTACTTAATGGAGGCCGATTCCTCTTACTACGGGATGATCAATGAATTTAGTTTCGATTAGGTAATTAACGTGCTTACAGAAATCTAACACTCTTAGACTTATTGTCTATGGGGCAGGGTAGTATTATACCAGGGTCTATCAAGACCACCACACCAAATGCACCAGCTAAAAAAAAAAAAGCAAAAAAAGCAAAAAAAAGAAAAAACGACTTGCGGAGTAAAAATGTTCATTTTGGGAAACCTAACAAAAAACCAAAATAGAAGCTCAGGATTCTCCTGACATGTTAGGAATCACAGACCTGGTATTGAGCATATCGTATAATGATATTGCGAAAGGCCGAGTAAGCTTTAAAAAAGTGTTAAGAAGCCATTTCAAAAATTGATCGTATTTACGAAGAAAGAAAGTCCACACTGTCCTTTTGTTTTTCTCTATATAAATTATACCATTAGCAGGAGAGGTATGTGGAATATACTATGTAATACCACTACATTCCGATTACAATACTTTGGTCTGTAGTACTCTGTGCTCTAATACACTAGTATGTATATTATTATGTGCCCTACTAAGATACACTATATTACTGTGTGTTACCTAATTGTTACTGCATTCGTTAATGAATTATTAGCCAAGGGAACCGGTCACTTGATTACTCTCAATAGGTATAGCATCTCCTATTATAGTTCAACACTTATACTGACACTTTTACTTATACCCGTTACTTAGTATAAATTCAATACTCTCTACTATACTCTCTACTATACTCTCTACTATACTCTCTACTATACTTTATACTATACTCTATGTTAGACCTACCATGGGTAGACACACTACTCATAGAGGTATCTTTAGAGCCTACGAATGCCAGTGACTCATCCAAGGCACCTTAACCCGTGACTTGGCCTCATCGATTCACCTTACCTCGTGACATGGCGTTTAACCGCCCTGCCTCACGTCCCGGTATTCACGGGCATGCTACATAATTACTCGGATTCCCACTTACTGAGAATCCATCAACGAATGAACATAACTTCCAGTATTAGACGTATTCAAGAATCTAACACTCTATACTACACTATAATCTATACTATAACCTATACTATAACCTGTTATGTTCGTTCAATACATTTAGGCTTAAAATCTTCTATTCGTTGATGGTTACTCAAAGAGAGGAACGTGGCATCGAATAACTTTCCACTAGAACAATGGTAAGGATTGTTCTGGAATACTCAAAAGGGGACATCTATGCACTAAATGCTCTGATGGCCAAACGCCGTATCACCATTGTAACAATCGGACTGAGAGGCTTCATAATACCTTCATACGCAGGGCCCTGCCGATGGTGGATCTAACATAATCTATACTCTACTCTACTCTATAATATACTCTCTGTCATACTCTATACTCTATACTCTATACTATACTCTATACTCTATACTCTATACTATACTCTATACTGTACTCTATACTATACTCTATACCATAGTCTGTAGTCTATAGTCTACACTTTATACTATACTCTATACGCTATACCATAGTCTATACCATAGTCTATACTATACTCTATACTATACTCTATACTATACTCTATACGCTATACCATAGTCTATACCATAGTCTATACTATACTCTATACTATACTCTATACTATAATCTATAATATACTCTATAGGTAGTGCTCTAATTATTGAGGTAATTTGAGGGTACGGTGTCTGATCCTAACGATGGCCATTGCAAATGCCGTTGAGTTGGAATAATGGCTGCTATTATTCTGGTCAAGAGTTCTTTAAAGTCACATTTTTTCCTTTAAACACTAAAAAAAACTGTTCCAATTTCTCCCTTTGAGGAACATCACCGTATACAAGTTTAAGTGATCTCCGTGCTAACACAAAATCTAAAACCATAAGTACTTAGTTATTATGGAGCAGAGTAATACCAAATAATAAGATGATCATACAAAGATATGTATATTAGATCATTAGACTGGGTACTGGAGACACCGGTAGACTATAGTGGGTCTATACCAGATTGAGAATGTACCAGTATCCAGATGAACAGACACTTGGCCTTACACTTGGCCTTACACTTGGCCTTACACTTGGCCTTGTGGTTTTAAATTCAGGATTCAAAATATGTTCGCCACCAAATAATCACCAAATAATTCATTTACTTTAAAGAAATCCGTGAATTCAACAATACTTTAAAAAATTTAAGTTGAAAAGCTGGTGGTTCACCTTACAAACCAGCATCATCCTGCATACACGCGCACACCATCTTGATACTCTAAAAGACGACTACTACTCAGAATATCACGTCGAACTCTAATAAAAAGTACCATCAATATAAAATTCAAATGCTTAAAAATTGAAAATTAAATTAGTTTAAGTTTTCATTTCTTAATAAAAGGTTTCCGCTAGATGGGTGTGTGTGTGTGTGTGTGGTGTAATTGTAGTATCACGTGACCTATACAATAATCTTAAAGGACCAGAATTAAATAATCTCCTTTATCCGTTTAAATGCAAACTCTTTAATTTTTTCCCGTTGCAAAACGAATATTTAACTCGAAACCTATTCTTATGGTGTAGTGATCAATCCTTAATTATGTCCTTAATTATGTTCTTAACTATGTTCTTAACTATGTCTTTACTATGTTCTTAACTATGTCCTTAACTATGACCAGCCTTTATGTCCAGTGTGTCTAGTGCGTCGAGCTTACATAAAGCTTCCTATATAGTCACCTCAGACACCTACAGACACCTTCCTAATACGGAAATTTCTTAATACTAATTTCCCAATACGGAAATCCAATACGAAAACCCAATACGAAAACTCTCAATACAAAATTTCCATACACAAATTTTCCAGTGATAAATCTTTAGTATGGACAATAATGGTGGCCTGTGACCAGTGAGACAGAGGTGTAGAAGGAGTGCATATGCGCGGAAAAAAAGTGAAAAAGTGTAGTGAGAAAACAACCCCATACTAAACCCATTACTACACTACTCTACACTACACTACACTACACTACACTACACTATACACCATGTCCGCCGATCATAGCAGGGATCCTTGCCCAGTGGTGATCTTGAGTGACTTCGGAGGCGCCTTCTCCATGGGAGTTATTGGAGGCTGTTTCTGGCACGGAATCAAGGGGTTCCGGAACTCGCCCTATGGCGAAAGATCGTATGGCAGTTTTAGCGCCATCAAGGCTCGTGCCCCCGTGGTGGGTGGTAATTTCGGAGTCTGGGGAGGTTTGTTCTCCACTTTCGACTGTAGCGTCAAGGGTATCAGAAAGAGAGAAGACGCATGGAACGCCATCATTGCTGGGTTCTTCACGGGAGGTGCTTTGGCCATTAGAGGAGGCTGGAAACATACAAGAAACTCGGCCATTTCGTGTGCTTGTTTCTTGGGAATCATCGAGGGTGTGGGTATGATGTTGCAGAGATACATGGCCCAACCCACCGTGGGGCCTGTGTTCCCCGAGGAGCCAATGAAGGCTTAGGCCTGGAGAAGACTCCAGGGGAGTCGTGTAAATAGAGTTAGGTAATAGACCATCACAGATACAATCATTTATTTAAGCAATGACTCTGATAGTAGTCGCTGTAGCTCAGTGCACTGTAGTATAAGTCCATAGTATAAGTAAGAGGGCAGTGTAAATAGAGTGCAGTGTATATAGAGCACAGTGTGGATAGAGTGCAGTGTATATAGAGTGCAGTGTATATAGTATAGTAAGTATGGTGAATTGGGCTGGAGTCAATTTGTAATTCGTCTGTTTTTGAATCTACCTGTATTTAGTATCTTGACCATGAATTGCTTCTTGGAATAATCACCATCTACAATAACTTATTAAATATACACCCCAAGAGGGATCCAGCAGTTATTCCTTTCATAGAAAATCCAGGTCTGTAGGTCTTGCATTAAAACCTCTTTTTATAAGGTGTAGTAAAATAATGTAAGAGTATAGGAGTAGAGTATAGGAGTAGAGTATAGGAGTATAGTATCAGTGATACCATAGAACAGATACTATAGGTACTACAAAGTGGATGACTCAGTTACTGGTACCATAACATGCTTCAAGGAAGATTTACTATGGAGAATGATATAGTGATATAGTACAGATATTATGGACACTAGAGTCCAGTACAAGTGATACAGTATAAAGTAATATGAACTAGCACAGAGTAGTGTATAGTCTAGTAACACCTAAGTTATCTTTATTAGTAAGGGTAGTACAGAGTATACGCTATGTATGGAGTAGTGTGTATTAGAATATAGTAGTATATAGTAGTAAAGAGTATATAGTAGTAAAGAGTATATAGTAGTAAAGAGTATATAGTAGTAAAGACTATAGAGTAGTAAAGACTATAGAGTAGTAAAGACTATAGAGTAGTAAAGACTATAGAGTAGTAAAGACTATAGAGTAGTAAAGAGTATATAGTAGTAAAGAGTATAGAGTAGTATGTTTAGATTAGTCAATTCCAATTGAGCATTCATGTTAGGCACTTCAGGTGGTCCTTTCAATAACCATGGAGTGCAGTCCAGTGTAGTATACTGAGCACTATTAATCAAGTTCATAGTCTCATCAAGATAGGTAAATACTTGAGGTACTACACGAGAGTTGTTTCAGGTGGGTCTAGCTGTTTCTGTTGTCTGGCTGTTTCTGTTGTCTAGCTCTTTCTGAGGTCTAGTTGTTTCTGTTGTCTAGCTCTTTCTGAGGTCTGGCTATTTCTGGGTCCGGCTGTTTTTGCTTCTTGGTATGTTCCTCTCAGACAATACTCTAATTAATTAACTAACACTAGGACATGGGTGAGAGCTCATTCTTGCATAGAATTCTGTAACTCCTAAAGCCTTTTCAAACAAGGATTATGTGGGAGATAAATCTTTCTATTCTATGGAAGAAGGTAAGTATAGCCTTAATAAGCTAGTTTAGCCCACTCTAGGTTTTTCGTGAGCGTGCGCCTTCCTTTTCCTGAAATAAGCATTCATTGTTCACTTTCAACAGTATGGAGTAGTGTGTATTAGAATATAGCAGTATAGAGTATAGGTAAATAGTATAGGTAAATAGTATAGGTAAATAGTATAGGTAAATAGTATAGGTAAATAGTATAGGTAAATAGTATAGGTAAATAGAGAAAGATAGAGGAGATGGAATAGTCTATAGTCTAGAGTTAATTTTATGTATAAGGCATAGTAGTACAGCCTATAGTATATAGTGCATAGTTTCTTATACAGTAGAGTAAAGAATAAAGTGGTATTTGGTAAACTATTATGGTCAATAAGAAATATCAAGTTTAGAGTCTATAGTCTAGAGAACGCTATAGAGTACGCCATAGAGTACGCCATAGAGTACGCCATAGAGTATGGTGTAGAGTACGGTATTGAGTATGTAGTGGTATCGAGTAAAGATTCCTGGAAGAGAGTACTTATACCGAGTATTGAGTAGAAAGTATTTGAGTCGCAATATTATTGTGAAGCAAAGGATAAGACTGAGAAGGTGACGAAAAATGAAGCTTCATAGAGCCTTGAAGAAAATGTGAATGACAAGCAATGTATTGGGAGAACTTTAGTATGTCAGTCATCAGGGCAATAGTCAGGCACTTGACCAGTGTAAAGTAATTAGTGATGAATCGAAACAGTAATCCTGAAAGTCAAAAAAGCTTATTTTACTTGAAATGAATCAATCCGGTTCTCTTTAACTCTATTTTGTATAGTAGAGTATATGAGAGTAGTGTTCGGTGTTTTTCAAAACAATTCAAACCAGCGAGACAAAAAGTTTCGAACCTAGAAGACAGAATGGTTCAAACTAGCGCAGCAAAACGATTCAAACCGAGAAGACAGAATGGTTCATACCAGCGTAGAAAAACAATTCAAACCACACTAGCAAAATTAAACAAACCAATACACATAATCCCCCAAACAAGGTCTTCAAACCAATCATATCTTCAGATATCATTCACGCACTCTAGCAATTTGCTTTTGTATATATACATATATATATCATGATAGTAGGGAACTAGTGCTTTGAACAATGGTATAAGTAATGGCCTAGAAAGTGGTTAAAAAGAAGGGTCTCAATGGTGGGGGTCTCTGTTCTTATATATGTTGCGATGCGCGGATGGCTGTAAAAGAGAGCGGATGGCTGTAAAAGAGAGCGGATGGCTGTAAATCAGAGAGTGGTGGCAAATGAGGGGATGTTGCGAACAAAATATATAAAGAGAGCGCTATCCCCACTAAACAATTTTCTCTCCACAATAGAAATTCATACCAGTTCATGTTCCATCCGTCTGTTTTGACCCTTGATTGGTACTGAAAAACTCCCGAATGTGAAACATATGAAACAATCATTTAGATTTAGGAATTCAGAGTGTTGAATTGAGTTCTAATGAAAGTTGGTGTGAAATATTATGCCATTTTGGGTTGAAAAATTGTGCGGGGAGTTACGAAACTTTTTTAAATCATTGGTTTGTTTAATTTTGCTAGTGTGGTTTGAAACATATTGTCGCACTGGTTTGAATAGTTTTGAACAACACTGTAAAGTCTAGTGGGTATAATCAGTGAGCGTAGTAGTACAGTGCTAATACCTTTAAAAGTGTTCGTTATACTAAAAAACTGTTTCAGTTCCTGAGACACTATAAGGTATTTACTGTTTACTGTTTTTTTTTTATTTCTCGTTTAACTTGTTTATTTCTGTGGCAACACTAGCCAAAGAATACTTAGACTGGGGTACTGTTAAAAAGGTAGCATATCACGTGACTGAAGATTATTATGGTGTATATACGAAAAGAAGCCTAGATCAATAGCAACCATTTGAATTTGAATTTGAATTTGAATTTGAATTTGAATTTGAATTTGAATTTGAATTTGATAATGTGAATGTGAATTGTGATTATTAGCAAGTGGTACTTAGCAAGTCAAAATAGACTTTGGACAATATACTAATAGACTAATAGACTGGACAATAGACGGATGATATTCAAAAATATCCAATACACTAGGACAATAACAACAGACAGTTTGATATTTAGACAATTGTAACAAATGGACAATTTCTTTATTTTATTTTATTACAGTGTCATTTCTCTGGAATGGGAATTGCTGGCACATGTACATATGAACTACCCTATGATAGCCAATAACCAAGAACCCATTGATTGTCGGTTGAGGATTAGGTGCAATTACCGTATTCGGAGTTGCTGCTCAGTGCGGACTGCACACACTCTCACCTTGATTTGCAATATCCTTCCCCTTCCGCTGCTAGACTTGTATTAAGGATATATTTTTTAGAAGGTCATTATTTGAGTGATTGCTAAAAGTTAAGATGATTTGTTTTTTAGATGAATTTTGGAATGACCAAGTGAGATTGTCCAATGTAGATTGTTTAGTTATGGAGGCATGACCATGGCCTTCAATTTCTGGGACTCTCAAATTTCTGGGACTCTCAAATTCCAGGACCACCAATTTTCAGGACTCCCAATTTTCAGGACTACCAAATTTCAGGAACTAGAAATAATACCCATTGTCAAAATTTTACGTCTAGTATGAGTATTCTTTTTTATATTATATTTGTGGTGTGTATATTTTTGGACACTAGGGTCTATTGTGGTTGGTGTAGTGTGATATAGTGTAGTGTGATATAGTGTAGTGTGATATAGTGTAGTGTGATATAGTGTAGTGTGATATAGTGTAGTGTGGTATAGTAAGGAGAAAGGGCCAGTGCTCGTAACTGGCAAGAAAAAAACAAAGATACGCTGACCAGAAAAAAAAACGAGTCAAGGTGACCAGAAAAAAAAAAGGAGAAAGTAAAAAGGAGATGAGGAGATAGTAGAAAGGAGAGGAAAAAAGGGGGCAAAAAGGATCTGGTCATATTTTTTTATTTTATTTCATAGAGACCTACATATGCTTTTTTTTTTCTTGTTAAGTTTATTAAAGTGATAAAGTGTAAGTGGACTCCAAGTGTGGAAGGCATGTGTGCAGTGCGTGGACCCTGGAGCGTCGAGTCAGTTGCTAGGTTTACAGTGGAGGCAAGATTTGAGGGTGAGCAAAAAAAAAAAGAACAAACCAAGCACACTTTCCTGGGGCCAGCAAAATGCGAACCCGCTTAAAGCTGAAAGTGGCACTGACAATGAAACTAACAATAAAACTGACAATAAAACTGACAATGAAACTGACAATGAAACTGACAATGAAACTGACAATGAAACTGACAATGAAACTGACAATAAAACTGACAAGGAAACTGACACCGAAACAGGCCTTTAAACTGTCACTAAAACTACACCACACAGCAAACCATCCTATTTAATTCACCATACATTTAATACCATAGTCTAGAAAAATCATAGTCCTAGTAATAGTCCTAGTAATAGTCCTAGTAATAGTCCTAGTAATAGTCCTAGTAATAGTCCTAGTAATATAGTCCTAGTATGACTGTCTATAGTCACAGTATTACAGTACTACAGTATTGTAGTATTTTAAAGTGTAGTATTCTAGAGTGTAGTATTTTGGAGTGTAGTATTTTGGAGTGTAGTATTTTAAAGTGTAGTATTCTAGAGTGTAGTATTTTAGAGTATAGTATTTTAAAGTGTAGTATTTTAAAGTGTAGTATTCTAGAGTGTAGTATTTTAGAGTATAGTATTTTAAAGTGTAGTATTTTAAAGTGTAGTTTTTTAGAGTGTAGTATTTTAAAGTGTAGTATTTTAGAGTGTAGTATTTTAGAGTGTGGTATTTTAGAGTGTGGTATTTTAAAGTGTGGTACTTAAAGTATGGTCTTTTAAAGTGTAGTTTTTTAGAGTGTACCATTTTAAAGTGTGGTAGTGTACTTTTGTAGTACACTAGGGTTGCTCTGAATCTGGGTGGAAGGGTCACTAATCGCACAGTGGGGACCTGGTCAATAAAAAACGCACGCATGCACGCACGCACGCACGCAGCACTCAGACCTTCTGCAGCGCTCATACCATACCGGCCAGCGAGTTCCCACCCAAGCGAGCGATCCACCCAACCCGCCAACCAATGGTCCCCATGCGACCCGCAAGTTCCGTCCGCCACCTCTGTTTTATAAACCCTCTCCTCCAACGCCCAATCCAACCACCATACAAACCACCTTACAAACCACCTTACAACCCCCAATCCAACGTCACTCAACTCCCTGTATCCCCGTGCACAAACACGTTGGCTTGATTATAAATACCCCATCGAAATCCCCCTGCCCTCTGTAGTGCTTCTATTTTTTTATTTTATTTTATTTTATTTTTTTTGTTGCCCCATCCTTTCTCTTCTCTTCCCCCCAAAACTTCCACCTTCGTCTCTCTCGCAGATCTGACCCCACCTGGCCTGGCCAGACCGCGCGCGGATCCCGTTATTATCCACGCGCTCTCGACTATTCCTACCACCTCCTCCCAGGCCACTTCATCTATACTTGCTGTGTCCCGCTGCCTTGGCGTGTCCGATCTCTGCTGCCATATAACCAGCCTCGTGCCGCCCTTGGTTCCGCCCACCCCCTGTTTATTGTCAGTGACTGAAGGGCCTGTTCGTTCCCTTGCTCCAATTCCATTCCATTCCATCCACTCCACTTTCCACCTTCCACTTTCCACTTGACACTCTACCTAATTCGAATCTACAAACTAGTCCAAGTGTTTACCGCTGAGTCTAACTGAATTCAAATTCTCTTAATTCTTAGTCTCTACCGAATACGCTGATACTATCACTAGGTTTATTTGACTGCTGACTAATTTAGAGTGAGTTCACTGACTACTAATTAATCAGACAAAACCTAATCGTCCTAAACAGATATCTTGATTGAAAGCCACTGATCAACAGAGCCGATCAAAAAACTCTCATCACCTGATTGTTACTTATCAGACTGTTTTCTACCAGACTGTTTTCTACCAGACTGTTTTCTACCAGACTGTGTTCTACCAGACTGCTACTTACCAGACTGTTTTTTTTACCAGACTGTTACTAATCTGACTGAAAAGCGGACTTTCTGACTTCCAAGCAGATTCCTGACAGACTATTCGATTCTATTCATAGATTTTTTGTCAGGCTTTACTGCAATTTCTACTGATAGAAACACCACTGACAGTTTCTGAACTTTTGGAATTCCATCTGTTATTTCTGACTCTGTCCAAAAATGTCCTACAACCAGTGGAATAACCCGTCTCAAGCGGACCTGCTTGACCTGCCTGGGTTCCGTAACCCATGGTACTCGCCCAACCTGCAGTTCCAAAACCAAAACCTCCAGGTGCCCCAGCTCCCCAATGGTGCCAATGGTAGTCTGCAATCCCACCAGCAGATACCCATCCTAGGCCTTCTGAAAAAGCACTCCTTTGCCAATCAGCTTCCGGTCACCTACGAGCTTGATGCCCAGCAGAGCTTGGCGTCTCCCTACGACCACCCTCCCACACGGGCCGATAATCCTTTCAACCAATACTACACCAACCAGGAGGTGTCACTTAGCAATTTCCCCGACCGCCGTATGTCTGCTGCTGTGGACGGGCCTGTTTATTCGCCCTACCATATGCAAAACCCAGCCATGGTCAATAAGAATACCCATGGTACCTTGGCTCCTCCAGAGAACCCTCTGCTGTATGCGTTTGTGTCGACCAACAACATGCCAGCTTCAGCCCGTCGCTCGTCCGTGGCCCTAGGCTCGGGCCTGTACCAAAACTCTAACCTGCTCAATAAGAGGTTTATGTCGCCGCAGATCAGCCCGCAAATGAGCTTCAAGGCACCCAACTACGGCTCGGCCCCATCTGCTTCCCGGATCACCCCACGTGCCGTTCGGGTCAAGTCCAAGGCCGACTTGAGGCCCAAAATGCACAACCAGCCCAAGTATAGGAGAAGGTCCGTCAATTCGATCCACATTTCTCCTACCAATGCCTTATCGGTGTACTTGACGGAGTCGTACTCGATGTGCCAGCCACAAAAGTTCTCGTACTCCAAGACGTCCAACCCCAGACGTGTGCTTACTAAACCTTCTGACCCCAAATTCAACAATGGACTTGATAACGAGGATGGCGACTACATTCTCTATGTTAACGATATGCTCGGAGCCGAAGAGGGTAGGAAATATGTGGTGCTAGATCTCTTGGGCTCGGGAACTTTTGGGCAGGTGGTCAAGTGTCAGAATTTGGCCAACCAGTCGACCGTTGCAGTCAAGGTAGTGAAGTCCAAGCTGGCATACTTGAACCAGTCGCTTTTGGAGGTGAAAATTCTTGAGTTTCTCAACCGCAATGTGCAATCTAAAAACTTCATCCGCTTGCTAGATACCTTTATGCATAGGGAGCATCTCTGCCTTGTGTTTGAAATCTTGGGGTCTAATTTGTACGAGCTCATTAAGCAGAATCAGTTCCACGGTCTCAACATGAAGTTAGTCAAATCTTTCACCAAGCAGTTATTGGAGTCGTGCTTGCAGCTTAAGAACCTTCAGATTATCCATTGCGACCTCAAGCCTGAGAACATTCTACTATGTCTGTCAGACAAACCAGATATCAAAGTGATTGATTTCGGCAGTGCATGTTTCACGCAGAGAACAATTTACTCGTATATCCAATCACGGTTCTACAGATCTCCAGAAGTCATATTGGGACTTCCATACACTGAGGCCATCGACATGTGGTCGTTGGGATGTACGGTTGGAGAGTTGTTCTTGGGGTTGCCCATGTTCCCTGGATCTTCCGAGTACAACCAGATTCACAAGATTGTTGACATGATGGGCAATCCGCCAAGACACATGCTTGAGCACGGACGCAACCTGCTCAACTTTTTCGAAAAGTTGCCATCCACCACCATAGAAGGGAAGTCCACCTACAAACTCAAGTCATACGAGCAGTACGTGGACTTTTTACGGCGAGAAAAGGCCGATGCCAAGGAGGAGCAGCCCAACAAAAATTACTTTGACCACAGGCATCTAGAGGACATTATCCTTAACTACAAGATGCCATCGAAGAAAATGACGCAGAGCATGATTGATAACGAGTTGAAGCAGCGCAAGTTGTTGGTGGACTTTTTGATCAAGGTGCTTAATTTGGACCCGTTGGAGAGAATGACTCCTTCCGAGGCTTTGAAGCATCCTTTCGTGAGCGGCATCGAAAGAGACGACCATTGACAATAGAGAAAGAAAGAGAGATATTGAGGAATGAGAATGGGGAAAATGAGAAAAAAGTAATGAAGAAGTGAAGCAAATTAAGAAATGATTTATTAGATTAAATGAGAATGATGAGAATGAGAATGAGAATGATGAGTTGATGGAAAATGATGAGTTGATGAAAATAAAAATGAAATTGATAATGAGTTGATGAGTTAATGGTTGAAGGATTAAATTAATGTGCAGGGACTATGTGCAGGCGCGGCGAGCGGCGCACCAAAAAAACATTCGTGGGACAAGAAGATTTAGACTAGTAGTACAACATTAGAAGTGCCGTGTATAACCAGCAGCGCAATACAAGTCCACCCAATACCGGCAGCAAAGCAACCTGTAAGTCATGAATGTTAGTCAAAGTGCGTTGGGAGTCAGGCGCAGAAAGGCCAAGGGCCAGAACATCGACGACGAGGAAAACGCCTCCACCCTAAAACTAGGGCCCGAATTCCAAGTCACCCAAATCACCAACTCCGGCGACACAGAGCAGTTGATTGCACTCAACCTCTCGGAAGCGCGGCTCTTGGTGCGGGCCGCGTTGAAGGAGCGCAAGGCCAAAACTGACAACAAGCCGTTTGCAGACCAGGATGAAAACGACGACGACGAACGAGAAGATGAAATGTCCAATATCGAGTTGGCCGGGCCCAACTCCAACGAAATCGTCCACAAGACTTTGAATTACCTTTCGATGTTTAGCCGGTTCAAGAATGCTAGTTCTGCAGAAACCGTGGAGAAGCTTTTGAATGATTTCAGTAGTCAGACAACAGAGCCATTACACCCGTTTGAGTTGGCGCAGTTGGGCAATTTGGAGTGCGAGGATGCGGAGGAGGCCAAGTCGCTTATTCCTAGTTTGGGCAACCGCGTATCGGATGTGCAGTTGAAGACCTTGCTTACGGAGTTGCGTAAGTACCAGACTTTGTCATAGAGAAGAAGCAATAGATGGTCAGATCACGAGTCAATCAAGATTCAGTCAGTCAAGATTCAGTCAGTCAAGATTATGTCAGTCAAGATTATGTCAGTCAAGATTATGTCAAGTCCATAAGTCAGTCAAGATTATGTCAAGTCGATGGGTCACTAATAAGGTGACGATAAGTCGAAGGCCTTTTAAGTGTCTAGTTATAAGACTTTGAAGGGTCAAGTCATATGGCCAAGTGGCGCTATCGAGGGACCTAGTCATGAGGTCTTGTTCTGACGGGAAGTGGGAAGTGGAAGGTGGAAAGTGGAAAGTGATTGGGGGTCTTGAGTGAGTGAATAAAATGAGATTAGAAGAGTTTGTGAGAGGAGCAATGGACTGTGGAGGTGAAGTGGAATGTATTAGGAGGTGCTCTATTAAGGTGTATGTAGTGTTATTATTGATTCAATACTACTGGCTTAATACCACTGAGGTAATACAAGGGTCACTACTGAGTTATCATTACTGGGGTCACTACTGAGTTGGTACTAACAAGGTAGTATCGGGTATTACTACTGGCATATCACTACATATGTGTTGATCTTGAGGTGTCTTTACTGAAATACCCTGGTACTACTTAGGCATCACTGAAGACTTACTTTTGCTGACTCATTACTACTGGTTCATTATGAGTATTACTACATTATGAGTATTACTATTGAAGATGATCTGTGGTACTGGGTATTACTACTGTGTGTTGCTATTGAGAAGGTTTGACGAACTATTATTGAGGTATGACTACAGAGATGATACTCAGGTATTACTACTAGCAAGCTCCGATCATGGAGATTATTGGTGAGCAAGACCAATAGAATCAGGAAAGAACAGATTTGATAAGGTCTGATATACTTGCAAGGATTGAGTTATTTCGCATGTGTTATGGTTAATACTGGGTTAATGTGGGTTTTTGGGCCATTTTGGGCCATTTTGGGCCATTTTGGGCTATTTTGTTGGCCTGAATAGGCAAGTGTCTGAAACTCCAGAAACAATGGTGATGATTTTCCAGTATGGCTTTTGGTACTTGTTGGTGTCTGCCGGTGCCTGCATCAAGGCACATTGAAAGATGAAGAGAAAATATACACAAGGCCATAATGATTACATTGACTCCTTGGCAATCTTCCAAGAATCCATTGCTTTTAAGGACAACTTCTGTTCGCTCAAGACCAAGTACAGATGGTCGCCTGTGTATGTCATTGCTTAAGCATGAGACCAGTTTAGTACAACTCAATCATGAACCAACTTTTGATACCCATGGAAGATATCATGTCCATTTATTTCTTTGACTAATTCTACTCTCTGATTAATACTACTCTCTGTTTAATATATCCTGGATTAAGTGAAGGTGTAGAATCAGTCAGCCTGAACTAGAGTAACAGACGGTAGTGGTTCTAGTATGGTAAAGTAGTACTTTAGGGTATTACCAAACATACTTCTTATTAATGAATACATATAATCATAGATGAGTTATTACTATCAATGCCGGAGTTACCATATACATATATATTGGTTACCTGGTATATAGTTATCTGGATGCTAAATATTTATACCGTTATCCCGGTATTATACATTATTAATCAGCAATGACTGCTGGAACACCTCACCAATAGAGAGAAATAAATAGCTACAGGTTGAGTTGATATGGACTTATAATCGAACTAACTTGGAAGGTACTATGGATTACACTGAAGTATACTCTAAGTTTACACTATAAGTACACTGCAGAACATACACTCTGATACTCTAAAATACATTGGTTTGTATTATAGACCACTTGGTATTGTATAATAGTACTACAGAGTGGTAAGGTAATGTTACTGTAGAGTAGTAGTCCATGGTTAAAATGTATTTGATGAAATAGAAACTCAGAGTGATCCTTTTTTAAAGTAGTAGAGTAGTATTGTGCTGTGTTGGAGATGTGCATGTATATACGACTCAAGTAGATCAGAATTTTTTGGTATTGGGTAGAGTGTAGTATAAGCATGGACAACGAGTACAATGATAAAAGGATCGATTTATAGAGATTGTCTTGAGCACTAGGACTAGATACTAATAAGCACTCAGTCTTTTTAGCCAGTACCTATTTATGGCCTGAATATATGCCTAAGTATCTATGGTAGTTTAGGAAAACAGAATAGATACGGTAATTATTAATGATACAACATGTTAAGTAGACTAGGCTAACAGAATACCTTTACTGCTATAGTTCTAGGTCGAGTATAGGGTCACATTCAAGCAGTCAAGCAGTCAAGCAGTCAAGCAGTCAAGCAGTCAAGCAGTCAGTAAAGTAACAGAAAAGTCATAGGTCCACAGGAATAGACCCATATACCCTAGGATAGACCGTAGAGAGACTGTAGACTTGGATGTGTTGGTAGAAATGTACTTATAATGATGCTCAGGAATGAAGTGTTTTTATAGAAGATGGAGGGATCCTCTGATAAGGTGAGCAGATACTATAGATTAGTTATGGATTATGTTAATAATTGAGTCAACTGTGAAGAACCCCAAACAGTGAGCTTGGTTAGAGAATCAGTTTAGTGAGTTTAATTACATTTGGTATGACCCATAAAAGCATAGCAAGCTCCATGTATCAATCCACAGAACCATTTAGTTTCCACTAAGCTCTCCATACTCTCTGATAATACTCAACTGTTCGTATTAGCTGTTCATACTCAACTGTTCCTACTAAGTCTGCCAGTCCCATTGCCTATGTTGGTATGATATGAGAACTGTAGGAGTATCAGACCCAGTGAAAGACTGACCATTACAGCACCATAGATCACAAAGGCTACTTAACCTACTTGACCTACTTGACCCAATACTTTGTCCTGATTATAAATGATAACTGACCAAGACATGGTAACAGCCACTGAGTAAGAATGAGTACGTACGAATAAGGATTAGTAACGATGAGTAGGAACAACATCAGTGAGTAGGAATGAACATCAGTGAGTAGGAATGAACATCAGTGAGTAGGAATGAACATCAATGAGTAGGAATAAATATCAATGAGTAGGAATAAATATCAATGAGTAGGAGTACACCGAGTAGCCACATGATGCCTGGCCATGAACCCGCGGTGTGCGCCTGACTGTAAATTCTCGAGCACCTTGGTTCCTCATATGTACCTCCGAACCTAGTGCGTATCATCACACCAAACACCAGCCTTCAACGTGTTTCTCTAACCATCGACACTTGTACAGTCTTTTTGGATACTATTCAAACCAGCGCGGCAATATGTTTCATACCAGACTAGCAAAATTAAGCAGACCAATAATTAAAAGAAGTCTCGTACTTACGACTTAAAAATTGTTAGGAAACAAGGATTTGAAATAAGAAATAAACGTGTCTGTTTATGTGAAAGCTTTATTAACTATTAAAAGCAGTAATTTGCCGAACTATTGGCTTGTTTAATATTGCTATTGTGGTCTGAATCGTTCTGTCGCGCTGGTCTGAATCGTTTCGAATAACACTGTACGCACACATTATGTTTCACCCACATCAATAAATATTCAAACACACTGCCAAATACGTTGTAACAAAATACAATCAAAATGTTCAAATATGTTCAAACACAATATAATCAAAGATGTTTCGACTACGTTTCAAATATGTTTCAAGTACTTTTTAAATGTGTTTTAAATGTGTTTCAACTACGTTTCAATATGTGCAAACATAAAATTTCAATCTATTTCAATGGTTAGTATGTTTCAAAAGTGGCTTATTTAGACTACGTTGCACCTCTTCGCCTCGTGTTACATTCGCGCACGCTGCACCTGCTTCTACCAACCGCGTCGACCGCAACCTCTTACTCTCCACACCAATTTCCACCTAACACCGTGGAGCCAGTTGTTTGACAGGCAATCGCTTACTTTACTCCATAGTCATCCATTTCCCCAATCATCTGTTCCACTGCTTGACTTGTCTGATCCACTTATCCAAATTTATCCACTCATCCACTCATCCACTGATCCACTGATCCACTCATCTACCGTTCATCATGGCGCCTCAGATGAAGGGCTTGAACCAGTTCATCTTGGATCTCCGAAACTCCAGTAATGCTATTGAAGAACGCAAGCGGATTAACCTTGAAATCAACAATATCCAGGTAAAGTTTGCCCTGCCCAACATGAACTCGTACCTGAAGAAAAAGTATGTGTGCAAGTTGATCTATATCCACTTGTTGGGGCTTACTGATGAAGTGAACTTTGCGTTAGACCATGCGTTTCCACTTGTGGCCTCCAATAATTACCTGGAAAAGCAACTCGGTTACATTGCCGTGTCGGTGTTTCTTCGAGGCTCGGTGTCTCCAAGAGAATACCTTGATGCCTGGATCTTGCGCTTGAGCAGGTACTTGGTCAAAGATCTCCACACCAATTCCGAGGAAACCAATGCTTTGGCGTTGCTGTTCATTGCATCCTCGCTTTCTGGCTTGGCGCCCGATACTCGCATCCTGGATTCCGACTCTTCCATCGATATGTGGACTGATTTGTCGGAGTTGGTGTATGGGTTGTGTGTATCGCCCATATCCGTGCTCATGATCCGGAAAAAGGCCTTACTAGCGCTCCTGCTGCTTCTTCACTTGTACCCTCTGCTTGTGGTTGCCAATGATAATTGGATTCCTCGGATCTTGACGTTGCTAGACGACTCGGACCCGGGCTTGGTGTTGTGTGTAGTGCCATTGGCTCGCCTTTTGACCTCGCTCAAACCCAAATTCGCCAAGTCCTTGACTCCCGCCATAGCGAACCTCTTGTACTCTTTGGTGGTGGATGGCCAATGCCCGAAAGACTACATTTACTATGATGTTCCTGCACCGTGGTTGGTCGTTAAATTATTGCAGTTGGTGGAACACTTTTTCTTGCTTGAACCACCTTCGGCTTTGGAGCTAGCGTCTTTGGATCTGCAGACCGTGTCCCACCTCCGCCAGGTGGTATCGAAGTCTATCCAGAACGCTTCCAAACCTGCACCTGGGCAACCTCATAAAAACTCCCAGGCGTCGATTTTGTTCCAGGCCGTGGCCCTTGCCTCGTTTCTTGATGCTTCCCAGGAGGCCATTTCCGGGGCTACTTTGGCTCTTATACAGCTCCTCGACTCACTCGAAACAAACACTCGTTACTTGGTGTTGGATGCATTGATCAAGCTTTCTGCCCGGTCTGCACATAGGGCTCCATTTAAGGACTACTTGGACAAGATCTTCAACTCCTTAAACGATAAGGACATTTCGGTACGGAAGAAGGCCTTGGACCTTTTGTACATCATCTGTGATGAGAACACACACACACAAATCATCACCACACTCTTGAACTACTTTGTGGGCGCCGAATCGTCTCTACGCAACGATATTTCGGTGAAGATAGCGGTTTTGGCCGAGCAATTTGCCACGGATTCCATTTGGTATGTTTCCACCATGCTCCGTTTGCTTTCGGTGGGAGGTCATAGCTCCAAGACAAATGCAGGAGTCAATGGCTTATCGTCGAGTGGAGAAGTCTGGGAACGGATTATCCAGATCATTGTCAACAATGAGGATCTCCAGGTCAAAACGTGCAAGTACATCATTAACCTTTTGAAGAAACCAGATTCGGCCACACCCGAGAATCTCGTCAAGGTGGCTGCGTTTGTGTTGGGAGAATTTGGTTATCGCTTGAATAACGACGATCTGCCCGAACAGTTTGGCATCCAGGCCCAGTTTCTGATCCTTCTGAAGTGCTACTCGTCGTCCATATTGCTGACCCGACCTCTCCTTATGAATGCATTCCTCAAGTTGCTCACACGGTTTCCGGATGAAGACTTTGTCCCAGACATTTTGGACCTCTTTGAGCTGGAGTCGTATTCCTTGGACTTGGAAGTACAAACCCGAGCCCACGAGTTCCTCAAGGTGGCCACATTGCTTGTCAACGGCTCCGAAAAGGAACGAGAGTTTGCTCGCTCGTTGGTGCAGCCCTTGCCTCCATTCGAGAGCAAGAAGAACAACTTGGTGGACAAGTTGGGCCATCTCACCATGATCGGAGGAAAATCGTCTTCGTCGCTCAATGTTCAGAAGTCTGAACCGTCCAAAACAGGAACGCGAACAAAGCTAGAGGAAACTGTGGTGGACGGTATGCTGGAAGAAGAATCCGATCCTTTTGGCGACGAATCACCTACTCCTCCTTTGTCGCCCAATTGGTACGATGGGTATCACCGCATGCTACAATTTGATGTGGGGATTTTCTACGAGGACCAATTGGTGAAGATTACGTACCGAACCGTCCGGGATGGAGCCACGATCAAAATCAGCTTCACCATCATCAACAATGCAGCCAAATCTGCCGATGCTTCCATCTCCGCGTTCTTGGTGCAGGACTTGCACATTCCTAATTCCAATGGACTGGAGCCCAAGTATTCCGTGACGTTGACCAAAATGCCCACCCTGCAGATAGCCCAAAAGTCAGTGATGGAGCTCACGGTCAAACTCAGGGAGGTAGTGGAAAGCAAGGATGGGCCGATCATCTGTATGAGTTACAAGTGCAGTGGGTCATTCAATACGTTGAACTTGAAGATCCCTGTTGTTTCTACAAAGTTTGTATCGGGCACGTCGATGAGTTCACTCGAGGAATTCAAAAAGAGGTGGATTCAAATCGGTGATACTTTGGGTTCTGATTTGGGTGAGTTCAAAGGTTTCATAACTGGAACCCACCGCAGGACCAGCTCCAATATAGTGATCATGCTCCAACGCTTGGGCTTGGCCATTATTCAGAGCACGCCAGATGAAACCCCACGTGTGATGGTGCTCGGTGCAGGAATCCTCCGGACCCTTCTGGCTAACTACGGAGTTTTGGTCTTGATGCGGGGGGATGACGATGAGTCGAAGAAAATTGAGTTGACTGTGAGAAGCACTAGTGAAGTGGTGCCGCGCATCATCTTCCACACTATAAGAGAAGTGTTTGACTTTAAGCATTAAAGTCGAAATGAAAAATTGTTGGAGACAGAGCTCTTGACTATCCTGACACTGAGCAGATGCAAATGAAATCTTGCTCTCTCCAATTCTTTCCAATATCTGCATTGGCTCATGACTAGCATTGAGTGCTTTTTCCTATTTCAGATATTGCGGAAAAGAGTTTTGCCTAAACAGGCAAGATGCTGCGCGGAGTGTCTGTGTGCAGGCCATTTTTGCAGCCGGCCCGCTCT
Source organism: Metschnikowia lochheadii (assembly GCA_002370915.1). Taxonomy (NCBI): domain Eukaryota; kingdom Fungi; phylum Ascomycota; class Pichiomycetes; order Serinales; family Metschnikowiaceae; genus Metschnikowia; species Metschnikowia lochheadii. The sequence goes on along the minus strand of NLAW01001562.1, from coordinate 184,044 downwards.
CAGGTTTCCAGATCGGGTAGTGTTCCAACAGCAGGCGACTTTCCATGTTCTCCACCGCTGCAGACTTATAAGCGAGCATTTGCTGTGAAATCAAATTTAAGGACCCTCTCAATACTTCCAGCTCTTGATCCTCCAGCTCCCAATACCTTCAGTTCTCAATACCCTTTCTCAGTCTAGTTCTGTCAATTCACTCACAGCTACACTAACACTTCACTCCCATCACAGCTACACCCACAGCTAAACTCACACCCCACTACACTTACTCATTATCTGCTTCAGTTTGTTCAGCATGTGGTCGATCTCCGCTCTAACGCTTCTCCTTGCCATACTACAGATTACCGTATGCGCGCCGGTGACCAAGTACCAGACGGTCACTGCCATCACCAATGCTGATGGGTCTCCATACACATGGTCTCCGAACCAGGTTGCTAATGAAGCCACTCCCACAGCTACCGTTGCAGCACAGGCTGCTGCTACGACTCCTTCTACGGCTTCATCTTCTGGCTCCAACTCTTTCATGGGTTTCTTGAATAGTCTTGCATCGATGCTATCCGATTCTGGTTCTTCTGGAACAAGCACTGGAACGAAAACTGGAGTTTCTGGAACTTCTACTGACTCTTCTAGTTCTTCTAGTTCTGGTTCTGGTTCTGGTTCTGGTTCTTCTTGGGGCTCTCTTTTTAGTCTGCTTCTTGAGAAACTCGGTGGTTCTTCTGGATCTAACACGTCTTCTGGAACCAGTGGTTCCTCTTCTGGCTCAGGCTCAGGCTCAGGCTCTGGCTCTGGCTCAGGCTCTTCTGCTGCTGCGTCTCCTCTGACTAAGGCTCCTTCTTCTTCGTCGTCTTCGTCAGACTCCTCCAGCTCAGACTCCTCAGATTCTGGCTCTAGTTCCTCCGGTGATATCTACGATGCCATCTACAACTCTAGTGAAGATATCGACAAGGACTTTGCCAAGGCTATCCTCGACTCACACAACAAGTACAGGGCATTGCATGGAGTCAGTGCGTTGTCATGGGCTCTGGGCCCATACCTGTACGCCAAAAACAACGCCGATAACTACGACTGCTCGGGGGTTTTGACCCACACCCATGGACAATACGGCGAGAATTTGGCCGCAGGCTTCTCTACCGGCCCTTCTGCCGTGCAGGCCTGGTATGTGGAGGGCGAGACCTACGACTACTCCGCACACAATGAATATAACCATTTCACTCAGGTTGTGTGGAAGGCCTCTACGCAAGTAGGCTGTGCCTATAAGGATTGCTCTTCCGAGGGTTGGGGCAAGTACGTTGTGTGTGAGTACAGTCCAGTAGGAAACGTGATTGGTCAGGAGGCAGACAATGTTCTTCCCCTCACCTCGTAAATACATTTGATTATATCTAGTATAGTCACTAATTCTGAGTCTAGTGTGTGCAGAATAGACCACCTGAGGCCAGGGTTTATGGGTATACCCGGAATCCTAAGCTCAAGGTTGTAACAGTGGTAAATCTTATATAGGAACACTATTTACCTATAGATAACATTATCAAAGATACAAATCGTCTATATCAAGCTAACAGTTATACGTATGTAACTGGTGATATGTTCGCTCGTATAGGTACTACACTAGAAGCTATAAGATGTACACTCAGATCTACTATGAGATAATTTTACTAAGAGTTTAAAGTTAGTCTCACTTAGATCTAGGCTTTAGTACGGTACCTCATTTTGGAGCTTGACCTTACCTTAGACCTCGATGTCGGTGTTAGACATCATACAGTACCAGATTTCTTAGGCCCATTTCCCCTCCCTTGTCCAGTCCATACTCAGTCCTTATTGAGTCCTTATTAAAACCTTACTTATGTCTTAAAATTACTTGGACTTGAAATATAGTATTTGTATAGACATTTAAAGTATATGTGAAATTTTATGTCTTTCCATTTATCTTTGTATGTTCTTTTTCTCTATATATCCTTTTTTATTTGGTACCAAAATTGTGTGCGAAATTGTAAATGGCATTAACATCACTTACCGTTAACCCTATAGTACGTTAGTAATTAACATACGCCAGAAAATCTAGAACTAATATTTGATCCCGTATTAAAGGGCATAATTTAGGAAAAGCATTAGTTTCTTTTTTAAAATTTGGCTGTTTCCTAAATACTGCCAAAATACCTGCTTTTAAGCTGGTGAGGGTTCACTCAAACGTCACCCAATCAACATAACGGTAGGTTAGTTGGTTTGACTGACCAAACTGAACATTAAATGTTAATAGTCAAATACTTATTAGTATAATATTTGACTTTGCTATTATTGTAGTCGCCAATATACTTAGACTAGACATAGACCTAAACCATACCTTGTCTATAGACCTTCCCTAAACTGACCGATATAGACAGTTGTATTGATTTACACCTGTTCAACCTCTAGATCATTAATTAGACTGTTTTTAGATGTATTAGGCTTAGGCCTACCTTGGAATATGGCCTACAGCATTGCTTTTTTCCCTTATGATAAGTGATTAGACCTGATTACAAATGATTGGACCTGACTATAAGAACTTGATCATTGTCAACCCATATTATTGGTCCTTTATTCATTCAACTGTCAATCTAGCTCAGTTTAACCATGGTCCTTTATACATTAGTAGACCTTCCATTGTCCTTTCGTAATACTAGCTCTAGACCCAGACCAGATTCCAAAGAAACCTCATAAAACCAACTTGAATCTCAACAGACCAATCTTAGACCGACTTGAGAATGAATCTTATAATTCATCAGACTTACACCCCGATTAGACATTCTTATCAATGGAAGTGCTTGGACCTTGACTGGACTACCTGGCTTAGGCATCGGTTGGACCCTAATATTGAATTCATCTAGATTTTGGATAAGCCTTAGAAATAGGTTTGATTAGATCTTCATCATCCTTGAAACATCTAAGCATGACCTTTTCCCTTATATATGCCTTCATAAATCCTCACCTTATGTAGACTTTAGACCTCGCCCTTTTGATGTCACTCTAGAAACTTTAGACCTGCCTGTAGCACTGTTTAATAGCTTTGTACCTTCCTTTGAACCTTTTGATTACCCTTAGACTTCATGGAAGACCTGGACCCTGATCTCGACTTATTCTCGCGTCTCAAATAGGGGAGTTTGGGAAAGTACCCCGGCACAGAGGTAGCTCCCAAGGTATTTTCAGCCCGTATGCCTCCAAGAAACTCCCCCCAAGACCAGTCACTGTTCTGATCTTGCACTGCATCCAGTATCAATTTATGCAACCTCGTATCATGGCACACCTTCTCCACTGCTCCTCTCATGTAGCCTTGAAGAAGCAGTATCTGCTCTTCCGTGACTGCATAGTTGTAAAACTTGAAGAAAAAAATGCCACTCACCTTTGAAACACCCTCATTTCCAGCCACCTCATGAAGCATCTTGTGGAGTGTTCGCTTAATGAGTTTCCGGTTCTTGTCTCTGCTTGCCGCAGTTCCACACGGTATGGGCACGGTTTTAAAGAATTCGTCCTTGGAATATTTGCCTTTGTACCTTGAAAAATTCTGCAGGAGCACGGAGTCGTTCAATATGGCGCTGCCGGTATTAGTGAAGGTGAAGGCCACATTGGACTTGCGGATGGAGCAAAAATGGTGGTTTTCGGGGTAAAACTTTAGCTTGAAGAACCTGTTCTGGGCCACGGTGGGGAAACTGCGGTAGACATGCTTTTGCTGGACGTAGACGTGGCCGGCGGAGTCGATGCCCCGGATATCCGTGGGCTTGTCCGGAAGCCTCTCCTGTGTGATGTGAGGAAGCAGTTGCCAAGGAATAGGGCGGACGGGCTTTGGAAATACCGAAAGGGTGGAAGAATGAGCAGCAATAGTCTTCGGTAGAAGGGACACAATGGGCGCAGGCTTGGTGTATTTGAAAGGTGCGGTCATGGAGTCATGACTGAGAAGCATCAGCTCATATAATTGAGACTAGGCGATGTCAAGCGAGGGTCACGTGACACGCTTTCTGAAGAACCCAAACCCTAATAAATAAACCACCAATACTTTTGTATTAGTCGTCCAGTTCAGTAGCCCAGAGAACAACACTTGTATCAGCAGTAGCCACGTTTAGTAATTTGGGGTTGAAGGCCACCACCTTCGACAAGCCCTGGTCACCAGGAAGCACGCTCACTGGACTCAAGGTCTGGACGCGTTTCTCACGTATAAGGTCCTTTCTTTTAAGCACAGAAAGATCAAAAACTGAAAGCGAGCCATCAGGCAGGCCAGCCATGACAAACTTACCATCGGGAGAAAAACAAGCGGAACCCGAACTGGAATACTGGCACTGGAACCACCTGTTACGAGCCCCGCCGCGCACCTCCAACTTACTGATCATCAAGCCCTGAACAGCATCCAAAATATAGTGATGAGAGGAGTTGGTGGCAATCAAAATGTACTTTCCATTATTGGAAAACTCCAACTTGGTCCATTCCTCGCCTGCATGTGCCTTGACACTGGTATAGATGAAAGGGCCTCTTTCAAACTGTGCCAAATCATACAAGGCCAAAGTTCCCGAGTCCGAGCCAACTGGAGGTTTAACAACAGCAAACACAATGCCATGGGGATCATAGCCAACCACGGATTTCTGGCCCACAGCTATATTTCCCATCGGGGTCAGCGTTCGTAGGTCCCATAGTTTCACCGTATGGTCAATGGACGACGATAAAAACGTTTCAGAGACTGGGTTAACCTCAAGCGATATCACCTGGTCCTTATGGCCTCGGAAGTAGCGTATGTAGGTCTTTGTTTTGAGGGAAAGGTAACGGATGGAATGGTCAGCATCTTCAGAGTCAGCAGCAGGAGTGGATGCATACAAGCAATTGAGGTCGTTATGAGAAAACCGGGCCAAGTGGGCTCCATATTTCTGGGACTGGATCTCCTTGTATCGCGTCCCTTTGTAGCAGTCGTAGAGTTGGATGGTCTTGTCCACGCCTGCAGAGAGGAGGTACTGGCCAGAGTCGTCGAAGTCCAAGCTGGTCACGGAAGCAGCTTCATGGTACGAGAGGTTCTTGGCCGGTCGGAAGCTGGAGAGCACTTCACTAGTGACGGTCACGCTGGACGTAGACCTTTTGCTCATGTAGAAGTAGTAGAAGTGGTAGTGGTAGTGGTAGTCGCACTGGTAGTGGTAGTACGCGCACTGAGAGATGGAGCAGACTGAGACATACATACATACATACATACATACATATATACATACAGATTTAGAGAGGTAATATATATAGGTATATATATATACATAGATAATAGAGTCACACATAAATATTCATAGGGATAGAGAGACAACTGATATGATTAGGTAAACCTGATATATGAGATTAATGTATTTGGTAAATTTTTGTGTTGATGGATCTATCTGGTTGAACAGGCCCGGTATTGTATGCAGGACCACCAATAATTATATAGGGTTAGTTATTAGCTTGAAAATTGACCAATAGCAGTCAGTGATACAATATTGTTTGCATCTAAGAGTTCTAGATTAGATAATTTATTATTATCCCACTTTATTCCACTTTACTAGGTGGTCTAAATATTATGGGTACCACCAAGTATTGCTCAGTAGTATTATATACAGTAGATACTCTAGTGTAGCCTAGGAACATAACTATCAAGTGTACACTCATACTCTACAGTACTAGTAACATTCAAGACCTCTTCTGAAAACTCTTCTGGCTCACAAAAGCATCAATATCTTGATATGTAGTATTTAATACATTCATTGCTATTAGGTTTCCACGTATTCTTTCTACCTGGGAATACCACCACGAGTGGTCAATTCCAGAGCAAGCAGCAAAATTATAAAGTGTATTTTTTAGTGTGGGCTAATAAGAGATAATAGTATAAGTATGGTTATATACTTAAAAAACACACAAGGAGATGATCTACTATATAATATCAGTATATAGGCCCATCCCATGGTTCTAGTACTCTAGAGTATATAGTACTAGGTAACGGACTAATCTCCAATGGCTCCATACATTGGGAATCTGTGAGAGTACTGGTTAGAAGTTTTCAAGAGAAGTTATATAATAGATACTATTAAAGAAAAAGTATCAAGAGAAGTTATGTAAGAAAATTCCCAAGAGAACTTATTTTAGGTCAATAAGATCCATTTTGGTTCTTATAGTTGAGTATTAAGAGATAGGTACCATTCAAGACTTGACCAATTCAGAAACCACTTGTCTAGGACTTATAATAATTCTAGAAATTGATTCCTTTTCACTGCCCAAAAAGATGGCCAAAGTATTGGTTATAGCTTCTTAATTTAGGTTCTGGTCATAAAGTACCTTGCTTCTGTTGAGTTTCGCAGCCGAGTTGTGACTGCGTCGTAGGTCTGAACTGGGAGACAGTGTAAGTTTACAGTACTAGAAATTTATAATTCATAGTTCAATTATGGGTATTGCTAAACTAAATAACTTTCATTGTAGTCTAGTGAATTTAAAGTGCAGGTAGTAAAGTCAGTATGGGTAGAGTACCAGAATAAAGTACTGTGGCTGACATAGCATAGGTAGTCAGAGTGCGTTACCACCATCCATGTCTATAAGTGTACTCCCATCTAAGTATCACCAATACACATACTTATATGGTATAATAGAATTTCCCTAGAATTGAAAGAATAACTTACTTATTCTAAAAGACTCTCTGTAGACTCTCTGTAGACTCTCTAAATTCCCCACTACTCTTCTGACAGTGGCTCATTCTGCCGGGATCTATGGTACTAGGTATTATATACTCACCTGATAAATAGGAGAATTGGGATATACATTCAAGGCATATACTTCTAAACCGACCTTAAGCAATATCTAACCAAGTCCAAGTCACCAAGTCGAATCAAATGGATACTATGAGAAAGGTAGCGAAGGAAAAAGTACTATGAACACTAATGTTTATGTCATATATACTCTGGTTAGGAAGATGGATACTGACACTAGAAGCCGAGTAGTAGACCTCAAGCAACACCAATCAGAGTAAGCAGACTAAACTAAGCAGACTAAACTAAGCAGACTAAACTAAGTAGACTAAACTAAGTAGACTGGTGTATTGTCAAAATATGACTTGTATGGGGTAAGATTGACCCATCAAATATATGTATAGGGTCTAACCTGTGAATGGCCAGGAACACTTAACTGTCTTGGTACTCTAGGGAATACTCAGTACCTCCACACCGTAGAGTACATGGAATGTGCCTACCAATTGTTTCTCTACTCCATTACATTCCTCCACTCCATTCACCTCTATACTCTATACTCTATACTCTCTACTCTTTAACTAGGCAGTCCACACTAATTCATACTTAACTCGTCTACTCTAGTATCTATGACCCATGGAAACCTAGAGTTCCCTAATCACCATCTTCCATCGTTGTCTTAACTAAGTTATCAGACTCACTCCTTTTCCATCTTCGTCTCCGTCTCTCACTACCTCGATCTCCTTCTCCATCTCCGCCTCGTTTTCCTCGGCCGCTCATTCTCACTCTTTGTCTCCCTCCCTCACCCTCACTCTTTCACCCTTACTGTCAGTGGATTCGCGGCTTGTATCGTCAAGCGTTGCTCACGCGGCCCACTCAAATAGTCTACTCCTATTCACCCCGCCATTAATACACCCGAGCACGAGCCACCACCGCACCAATCAACTAGTGCATTGGTACTCCACAATACCAACATACATACCAAACATACCACATCATACTAAATCAAAACCTTACTGATTCTACTGAAACTACACAGATTCAATCAATCACCAATTCAGTCTACACCGATTCGATCTATCTAGCCTAATTTAGTCTAGCAGCAACCCTGTCTGAGCAAGTATATCTGAGCAAGTATATCTGAGCAACCCTATCTGAACAACCAGATCTACTCTATAACCAACTAGAATACCATGTCGACTCCTTTCAAGGTAAAGGCCATATACGAGTACAAGTCCGATTACGACGACGATCTCTCGTTTTGCGCGGGCCAGGTGATCACCGTGACCGAGGTGGAGGATGATGAATGGTACTCGGGCACTTATGATGGTTTCTCGGGAATGTTTCCCAAGAACTTCGTCCAGCTTTTATCGGAGCTGTCTGAGGCTGGACCAGAGCTTCAAGAAGAACAGAACATTGAGGTGCCAGAGTCGCTGAGTAAAGTGACGGATTCTATAGTGGACAAGAAGGAGTCTGTTTCAGAGCCTGTCACAGATCCCGTTTCAGATCCTATTACAGTACCTACTTCAAAACCGGTTACAGTTTCAGAGTCTACCGAGTCTGCTCCTGAACCTGTTCCTGAAGTTAAATCTGCGCCAAAACAGCCAAGTGTTCCCAAAGTCCCCCTTCCGGTCCCTGGTCATGTCCCTATGCCCGGAAGCATGCCTCTGCAACGAGACGACCCCTATGCCATCAAAAAGCAGTTTATCGGTGCAGGAAAATCCTCTTATGTACCACAAGTCAAGCCTAGAGATCAGCCTGCTGTGCCTAGCACCTTCAAGGAAGTGTCTAAGGACCAGGAAATTGTCCGGGAAAGCTCCACCAAGCTGGAAGACGAGCCTCAGGAGCAGCAAATGAGTTTAAAGGAGAGAATCAGCATGCTCCAGAAAAGACAGCAGGAAGAAGCAGAAAGAGAGGCCGCTGCACTTCAAAGAAGGGAGGAACGCAAGAAGAAATCCGAGGAGGAGAGAAAGGCAAAGGCTGCTAAGGCGGAAGAAGCTGCTCCTATTCCTACTTCCTTGGATACTGATCCCGCTGACTCTACAGACTCTCGCGTGGCACAATCTTTGGATCCTGAATCAAAACCTGTGGAAGCTGACCAGATTCCTGTGCTGATCCCTAATGCTGCTGAAAAAAGGGCTGAAGATTCGGATACCTCCGACGAAGATGCTGAACCAAGTACTAGAGACGTGGCAGAAGAGGCACATGAGGAACAACAAGAAGAAGAAGACGATGATGATGAAGAGTTACGGAGAAAGAAACTCGTGGAGAGAATGGCCAAGATTTCAGGTGGACGCAACATGTTTGGAATGATGGGTATGCCTACACCATTCGGCGGAGCTGCCTCCTCAAAGCCTGCCAAATCAGAACCTAAAGAAACCCCGGAAAAGCATGAGGAAGAACCGGTTGCTCCCATGAAGGCTATCCCCATTCCAGGCATGGCTGCTACCACCACCTTGAAAAAAGACCATGTTGCTGATAATGCTGAAACTTCTTCTCAAACTCCTTCTGTGGATTCTTCAGACGTGAAAGAGGAGGAACCTCCTGCACCAGCCGTGGCACCCCCAGTGCCAGGATTTGGATCGGATCCCCTTAAACCAGTTGCCTCTGATGATAAGTTGGAGCCCCTGACCTTGGCCCAGATCGACTCCTTGCCTATTCTGGCTCTGAAGTTGTCTGACAACTTGCACGAAGGAGAGGTCACAGGCTACGAAGCTGACGAAGATATCTCGGACCGTGGTGGTGTGCCTCCAGAGGAAGACGTTGTCTCTCCACAGTTTGAGGTGAAAAAGCCTCTTGCTGGTGGTGTACCAGGCCATGTACTGAATTCTCATAAGCCTTCTTTACATGATGAAGTGGAACCTCCTGCAGACTCCCCCTTGGCTCGATTTGACTCGTTCTCACTGTCAGGCGAATCGGACCTGACCAAGCTTAAACCTTCCGAACACCCTGATCTCCTTGAAGCTGATCGTGAGCCTGTTCAACCTCCGGTTGCTTTTGGTGGTGCTGCCCCCAATCCCCCAACTCATTCTCAGCCCCCTCCAATTCCAGCTCCAACATTCGAGAGCCAAGAAAAGGCGCTCCCAAGGGTTCCTCCTCCAGTACCTCCACCAACGTTCGAAACTCTGAATACGAGTGAAGTGCCAAGAGGCCCCCCTCCGATCCCGGCACCTGCTCGCCCTACGCAAGGTGAGAAGAAGGCACCCCCACCGCCTCCACCCACAGAAGCTGTGCCTCCGAGTGTGGAACGTAATTTCCGGCAACTGCCAGCATTGCCTAGTGCCCCTCCACCAGTCCCAGTGGCAGTACCATCCCAGGTGAATGATGAGCTTGTTTCCGATGGTCCCGAGTTTACAGAGACTCAGCCACACTTTAAAGCTACAGAAAAGTCACAAACCTTTTCACACATGCCTCCTCCATCGGCGCCAATTCCGAATGTTCCAAGAAGAACTTCGACTTCCGGGTCAATCAAACGCAACTCGGTCGATTTCCACCTGCGCAGATCTCATGACTTTGGCACGCGCCACAAGAGTGAGCTGGACCAAGCATCAGTGCATTTGGCGCAAGTGAAGGAAGAGCTCGAGGAGCTCCAGGAAACTTCAGGATGGTGGATTAAAAGCAACGTCCCCGACTCGTTGAGTTCAAAACTCGGAAGTGATCTCAGGTTTGAGGTGGACGAGCACGCAATTCAGAAGAGAGATGGCCGCCAAGTCATCTACAAAGACTACTATATTCTTTTCTATGACCTCTCGCAACTTGTCATTGAGTTGATGTACCTGAGCGACGACCCAAGAAGCTCAGTGCAGGTGACCAATGTCGATACTACAGATGAGCCCCATATCCGGAAAGATGTGTTGCATGAATACAGCACCAAGTTGGGTGTGCACAGTTCAGATTTGGCGCAAGCCTTGATTGGTAGCAGAGCCAGCGGTGGATTGCTCAGAGAGGTATTCACCAAATTGAAGGCCAACTATCCCAGTGTGATTTTACCAATCGGTGAAAAGGGCTATGGTGCAACCATATACAAGAACAACAACGGGCACGTGACACAGGTGGACGAGATCCGCCCCGGAGATGTGTTGTGTATGAAAACAGCCAAGTTCACCAGCCACAAGGGTCTTGGCGGGCTCAGTTCCAAGAGTGTGGTTCTAGGCGAAGGAAGCGAGATCTACTGTGCAGTGGTGACCGAATACGATGCAAAGAAAGAGAAGGTGCGGGTGGTGGAAACCGACAGCACTGGAGTGGCCAAGAAAGAGTCATATAAGTTTGGAGATATGAAGAGTGGCCGTGTGAGGGTCTTTAGAATTGCTGAGCGTGACTGCATTGGATGGCAGACATAATGTCACAGATCAGGTCGTTTTCATTGAATGTGTTATCTTAAGTCATGTTAAAGTCATTGAACGTGACATGGTGGGTCTGCAGATCACTAGCAACCAATAATCCACATCCGATGCTTGTGATTCTAGTTTAACTATAAATTGAATAAAGAATTTACTAAGAGTATATTAAGAGTTTGTTAATGAAAAATGGAGAGTTATAGTATGTTGTAAATTTAAATGTAGTGATTCTTGAGTGTAGGGAACCCTATAGTCACTGAAAATGTATGTGAGGTGCGGGTTCTTGGGAATATATAAACCAATGTATGTATGTATCATATAATTTGTTTACAAAAGAAAGAATTAGTAATCATTAAAATACGTTTACAAACACAAAACCACAAAGCCACAAAGCCACAAAATTATATATATATATGTATACATAGTGTTTGGCTATGTCTGTTCAACCAGGCTAGTAGTGTGTGGGTTGAGAATGTGAGAATGTGTGGGTTGAGAATGCGAGAGAGAGAGCGAGACAATAAGAGTGTGAACACATGAAGAAAAAAGTGATAGTATGTGGTGTGGCCGCAAAGGTACACCTTAGGTACTCCAGGTGTCCAAGAAACAACAAGGAAAAGAAGATACTTATATATCGATATATATATGTATATATATCTATATATATATCTATATTATTTACAAGTGGGCAATGAAGCTTGGACTACCAGCATTCCATCACACCAAAGCTCATAATAACACAGTCTCATAATTTTATACTATTCCTTTTTTTTATTTTTTTATTTTCTAATGCCGATCTCTATTGCTAATCTTTCCCCAAGTCTTACTTCAACATATGGTGGTGTCTGCAGGGACTCGCATGCTAGTACACTCAGTTGCTCGGCTATTACGTGGCTCCGGCATAGATCCGTGTTCCGTACCTCAAGGCGGTGACCCCAGACCCGTGCCTCCCCCACAGCAATGGAGTCGATAGCTGTGCGTTGCTCGGCTTGGATCATATAGCACCGCTTTTCACGGACCCCAGACCACGAACTCGTTACGTTTCTGTTCTGGCTGATCCAATTGACTATACTCAATCGAGGCATTCTATCTGAGTGCAGTTTTTGTCTAGTTTCTGTTCAATTCAGTCCAATTCAGTCTGGTTTCTATCTGGTTTCTATCCAATTCAGTCCATTCCAGTTGTGTTCACTTAAATCAACTTAAATCCACTTGATCTCAGGAATTGACCATGAGTGTCTTGAAATCAGACTTTGTCTTTTCTGTCCAGAAAGGCCAAGGACATGAAACTAACTTGGCCACACTCGTGGGTGTTTTACAAGATGCTGGGTTTGAGACCCAGGCTAGACCTGGCCTAAAACTCTCCACGCTTGTATTTGCTCGGTTATCCAATAAACTGTTTGAAGAGCTCTTGCGTAAAGATATGCTTAATTGCCTTCAGTTTGGTGTCACTGCTCAGGCCGATTCTCCTTATGACCGTCTCCGCATCATCTATTCGTACTTGACGGAGTCAAAACTGAACAAAGGCTTGGAGATCACTCCTCGTTCGGGTGAATGGCAGTTTTTGGAGTCTATTGTGCCGGTCAGTGGATATTTGGCCGGCGATAGTGTTACTGAATGGGGTAAAAAAGCGGCTCTATCTCCTAGCTTATCTACGTCTCTGTTCTATAACCTATACGGGCCGGCAGTTGCGTTGTACTTTGAGTTCTTGAAATTTTACATTGGAGCATTATTTATCTTGTCTATTTTTGGTGTTGATGACTATATCAAGTCAAAGCAGTACTCTATGAAGTTTGCATTCTGGAACCTTGCATGGACAGTGGCCGTCTACATTTTCTGGAAACGCAGAGAAAGGTTCTTGACCAACATTTGGGGTGTCCAAAACTCCCACTTGGCAGAGGAACATGGTGCCAACATTGTCAAGAAACAAGAAACTTCTTCTTCTCAAGTGCAGAATGATAAGAAAGGTGGCTTGAGGTTAGCTAAGCAGTTGGCCTTTGTGCCTATTGGTTTGATGTTTGCAGGAGTACTTGTCAGCTACCAATTAGCATGCTTCGTGTTGGAAATCTTCTTGTCGGAGATTTATGCTGGCCCAGGAGCCGGGCTCTTGGTCCTTATACCCACCGTTCTTATCACTGCGTTCATGCCAGTGTTGAACTATATCTTTGGTATTGTTTCAGATAAGTTCTTGGATTGGGAGAATCACGACAACAAATCCCAACGGGTCGACTCATCCATCTTCAAGTCGTTCTTCTTGACTTTTTTGGCCAGCTACGCTCCGTTGCTCATCACCTCGTTCATCTACTTGCCCTTTGCCCATCTCATCCAGCCATACTTGCCACTGATTCAATATTCCATTGTCTCATCTATGAGAAGCGACCGGTATATATACAAGTACTTGACCAAGCTCAAGTCGCAGAGGGAGTTCACTTACAACCAGGGAAGACTCAATGCTCAGTTTTTCTTCTTTATTGTCACCAGCCAGGTCATCCAGTTGTTCATGGAGTACGCTTTGCCTTTGCTCATTTCTTATGGTAAGAAATTGTACGCTGCCAAGGTATTGGGTGAGAAAGAACCTGAGCTTCCAGAAGATGCACCCGAGGAGAAGGAGTGGTTACAGAAGGTCCGCCAAGTGATTGAATTGCCTGAACAAAACATTAGTTCCAGCTTCCAACGCTTGGTCGTTCAGTTTGGATACCTCTCTTTGTTTGGCCCCGTGTGGACTCTTGCTCCCCTCATTTCTATTGTATTCAACGTGCTCAATTTCAAGTTGGAAACATTGAGGTTGACCAGCGGTAAGTACTTCTGTCCCACAGTCGCATACAGAGCAGATTCCATTTACCCTTGGGATCTTGGGATCTTGGCCTTGGCTTGGATTGGCTCCATCGTGTCTCCTTTGGTGACTGCCTTCTACCGTCACGGCACCCGGCCACCCAAGACCTTAGGCCAGTTTGCATTTGACAAGGCCAGCATTAACGTATCATCTACCACGTGTTTGATTTTTGTGTTGTTCATTTCGGAACACTTGTTCTTTGCCTTGGTCTACTTTGGAACCAAGCTTCTGTCGAGCTTCAAATTGGAACCCGAGATCAAGAACAGTTTTGCCGATAACGATATTGAATTGAGAAAACGTTATTATGGTGAGAAGGTGCAGTCCAAAGAGATTACCACTACAACTTCCGACTGGGACTCTTTGACTGTTGAACAAGTGGTTAAACAAGCCAAGGTTGAAGAGAGACAAGCGAATGCAGAGAAGGAGGCTCAGGAAGCTAAGTCCAAGTCCAAGTCCAATACTGAATCCAACAAAAATGAACCCAAGCAAAATGCCAATGATGTTTCTGGAGCATCTACTGGTGTGGATACTGCAGACAAACTGACCTTGACCAATAGATCTGCCCGGTTGAGTGAGCTTGAGCACAAGAAGAAGGAGTTGGAGAAAAAGAAGAAGGAATTGGCTCTGAAGTACACGTTGGAGTCGCAGATGAATGAGGGAGACCTGGTGATCAACGTGCCTAGCGATGCTGGTCCTTCTCAACAAGCCATCATTGATGGAGACAATCATATTTCCATGGACGATGTCAAGGATATCGAGAGAAAATTGAGTCAGAACGAGGCCAAGAATATCGAGAGGAAACTGAGCCAAAAAGAGACTGGCGTTGAAAGAAAGCTAAGTAAGAAAGAGTCTGGTGAACGCAAGACCACTTCTTCTAGCTCGAAGGACCGTGAATCTGGGCCTCATTCTGCTGAGCTGTCGGACTCTGTTGCCCCGAAGGACGCCAAACCCTCTAAGAAGAAGAGCTTGAAAAAGATCTTCAAGGGTAAGTGAACATTACCTAAGTATCAATCAATAAACTGAGAATTACAATGATTTACAGAGGACATTCTTTATTTAGTTGAGGTTGCACAGAAGTCATAGACACAGTAGCCATAGACACAGTAGCATTTTATATATTTAAAGTAAATTAGTAGTTTTGATTAGTGTCCGTTTCTAGGGGGTCTGGCACCAAAGATGGAACTTCCCACACGCACACTGGTGGAGCCTTGGGCAATGGCAGTAGTGAAGTCAGCACTCATGCCCATACTCAATTCAAGTGCAATTTCTGGATACTTTTCCGCCAAAATCCTCTTCAATTCTGCCAATGCTTCAAAGTCTTTATTGATTCCTGACTCAGAGCTAGACTCAGTAACAGAGCCAATGGTCATCAAGCCAAGGAAATTCAAAGACGAGGCTTCGTTTTGGAGGTAATTGACCGTCTCATAGACCTCATCCAAGTTGTCTAGTCTGTATCCCGATTTCTGGTCTTCGTTGGATGTGTTCACCTGCAAATACACATTGATGGGCAGAAGGCCCGACTGAGCACGGGCAGCCTGGAGCTTCTGGCACTTCTTTAAGGAGTCAATGGTTTCCACCGCATAAAGGCTTTCGATGTCACGGCCCAAGTCCTTGCATTTACCCGATTGCAAGCCTCCGATGAAGTGCCACTTGATATCCTTGGGGAGTTCTTTGGCCTTGGCCACCAATTCCTGGACGTAGTTTTCTCCGAAATGCCGGACTCCGTGGTTGTACAAACCCATAATATCGGAGGCGGGCTTAAGCTTGGAGACGGCCACTAGGGTGACGGGCTGGGAACTGGAGGCACTCTTGACCTGGCTCAAGATGTGTTCGTAGTTGTGGATGAGCTCTTGCTGTCTCTCTAGAGTAGGCTGGGGATACGACATATGGATGTTTCTGTGGATGTTTCTGATGGTGTTGATGTAGTGAGAAGTTTGGGTGATTCCTTGGAGAATAGGAGGTTGGAGGGGGTGGAAGTGAATGCCTGGCGTTGGGGCTGTTCTAATGCAGCGGAACATGGAGTTGAAAAACGAGGGAATCGGATGCGAAAAAAGAAAGCTCCGCGACGGGGAATTGAACCCCGGTCTACCACGCGACAAGCGGTAATTCTAGCCACTAAACTATCACGGACTTTAGTGATTTTTAAGAGTTTGGAAATGTTCCACCCGAGCAGACAAAACAGGAAGTTTTTTTGGCGGAGGATAGATCAAAGCTTCCCATAAAAGAAACAATACTTCCTTTAATAGTACTAATAAGGCAATAAATAATAATGAATAACAATAAAAGATAATGGATAAGAAGAGTTCTCGTGTTAGTGGAAAAAGAATCACGTACTTGTCCACATTGGGGTAGCCCAGGTCGTTTTCGAAGGACGTTACCCCAAGGTAGGCTAACACTTTCTGCAGTACACGCACGCAGGCCAAACAGAAAAAATTGTGAAAAGCAGTGCGACTAACATCTCATCGGAGCATACGTACTCGGTATTTCTCAGAGCATACGCACTCACCATGTCCGATTCCGTATACACCGGCAACGACTTCGATGAAAAAGTCAGAAAACAGGTGGAGTTCTACTTCTCCGACTCCAACCTCCAATCAGACAAGTTCTTGTGGAGAATCTACGAGGCCAACGATGGTTGGGTGGAGTTGAAGACCATCTTGACCTTTGGCCGCATGAGACAATACCGTCCCGAGGAGAGAGTGATTGCAGCATTGAAGGAGTCTGACAAGCTCACTTTATCGCCCAACGAGGACCTGATCAAGAGAAAGGACCCATTGAAGGAGTTTAGCGAGATCAAAAACACCCGTAAGAGAAATTCCGTGCACATCGAGGGTTTCCCCACGGAATTGAGCCAGGAGGATGTGGAGAGCTGGCTCAACACCAAGATTGTGCCTCACTTGCCCAAAGAGAAGGGCGTTTGTTCTGTGCGTCGGATCAGATCCAGAGCAAACAAAGAGTTCTTTGGTGTTGTTGACGTGGAGTTCCACACGCTCGAGGACGCAGAGTACTTTTTGAGTGTTTCGGTCAGCTACAACGATGGAATCGTCTCCGAGGACAAGGTTGAGGACAAGAAGGATCTTTTGAAGAAGATGTCGCTCTTGACCTTCAGACAAATGCGGGAGTCTGGCAAGAGATTTGGCGTCAACGAAGTGACCAAGAGACGTAATTCTTTCAAGGACAACAACAGGAAGAAGATGAGAAACGTGGTTAAGAAGGAGGACAAGGACGATAAGGAGGAGAACGTCAAGGAAGAGAAGGAAGAGAAGGAAGAGAAGGAAGAGGACGTTAAGGAAGAGAAGGACGTCAAGCAAGATGAGGACAAAGAAGTGAAAGAAGTGAAGGAGGAAAAGGAAGTCAAGGAGAACGAGGAGAAGGAGAAGGCCGAAAAAGAGGAATAAGCCTCGCAGATCTTTTATAGACATTAACACTCGTCAAGATAAGTCAGTATAGTAAATAAGACCCAAGTGGGCCTAGTTGGGCTGGACCTAGAGAGTATAAATAATAAGTTTTAGAACTGAATCATGACTATGTAAATAGGATTCCAAGGATATAAATTTAGATTATGGATCATGGATACATGCTGATATATAAATCGGCTATAGATAGAGGTATATCTCACATATAGGTGTAGCCCATGATAGACTACTACTACTACTACTACTACTACTACTAATAGCACCTTATTGTAGAGGCACTATTTGTTTCTACTGATAATTTCTAAACTATTACTGTACTCCATAATGAACATTTGATGCATGATATTCGAGTGTATTTTACTATAGTTAACATTACTACTACACAACCACTGTACAGCTACACCCTACTTAAGGACTGTACTTTTAGGAGAAACACCTACTCTTATGTTTGGACAGTGCAAATTTAAATTTTAGTTTTTGGAGTGGGTTCCAGAGTGTACTGGCTCTAAAGATAAGCCTACCTAACTATTTCATAGAGGCAGAGGCCTATGCAACTCACAGTTTAGCTTTCCAATTGATTTCTATACATGTTGGTAGTTAAATATTAGTTCTGTCTCTCTCTAGTCTTTGTTGTAATTAATAAATATTTTTTTGGTCTGTTACTACACTATACTTGCCTAAATTCCACCTCAATGTATACTAATTTGGTATACTACGTTACGTTACTATTAGCTTCTTACACTTTAGTTAGGACTATGCACAAGATAATGCCATGGAAGATACCACATGATGCTACTGGTAATTAGTAGATTTACCTAGTCACTATCTTGAGCTCAAGGAGTATAAAGGTGGTTCGAGACTAGGATAAGCTCATAACCATGGACTTGAATTAGTGGATTATAAATACACTTTGGTAATAAACTCTACATTGAATAAATACAAGTAAGAAGTATGTATTTTGAGAAGTGTAGGTGTTAGGGAACCGGCACTTGACATTTAGTGGTATTGTTAATCTATTGAGTTTTGTAGTCACGCCCTCTATTCCAAAGTATAGGGAATAAGGAGAAAAAAAAAAAAGAGACTAGGAGTATGGATAGAAAAATAGACTCTAGTTTTATGGAGACTAATAGGTAGATTCGTTTTTGGATATAATTTGTAGATACTCTAATATAACTCTAAGATTAGTTATTACTCCAAAAAGGTTTATGTGACCACTACTATAACTATAACCTGGCTTCCATAATATAGTTCCAAGAAGTACCATGACAATGACTTTAGAATACGCCATGTCTGTAGAATGAAAAGAGTGAGAACGGAGCGTACAGTGGCTTAGTATAGAGTAAAGTAGAGTCAATAGTATAGTGTATAAATTAGAATACAGTGTTTTTCAAAACTATTCAAACTAGTGCGGCAGTATGATTCAAACCACCGCGACAAAAAGTTTCGTACCCCTTCGCACAATCTTACAAACCAAATTTGCGTAGTCTTTGGTTTGAAACATGTTGTCGCGGTGGTTTGAATCATTTTGTCGCACTAGTTTGAATACTTTTGTCGCGGTGGTTTGAATAGTATCGAAAAACACTGTAAAGTAGAAAACCAGTAAATAAGGGAGATCACGGTAACAATAGAGTTAAGCATAGAGAAAGGACCGTATAAAGAGGACCATGGCTATTTCTATAGAAGATCAATCAAACATAAAAGCCTATGGTGTAACTTCCAGACTTTAATATATCACCCCAGAAATGGTTATGAATAGGACCAATGCCTATGACTCCATGAATGACTATATGGTGACTTCATAGTATGTGTACATTATTACATGAGCCCACAATACACAAGATTGAATTAAATCATGATTATGTAAATCCAGTGCTTGAATCAATAAAGTGATTCGTTCTTAGTAAGGGTCTATGGGAAATAAGAGCTTATTTGGTTTTGGTGGAGGCATAAATGTATCAGTAGTTCAGAATATTAGTGTCAGTTCATGGTCCATCAGGATGCTAAATGGGGGAAAAAGACTGCAGATAAATCCTGTGAATAACTCGGTAGATCTCCTAAACTATTGGGAACTGACCCACTTCACTTGGAAAAAAGGCAAGATGATGTTGAAATATATGGCTATAGGTGCGGCAAAAACTCCTGCATATAAGCACATAAGTACGGCCAAGTCTAACTAAATCCAGTTTAAAAACTGACTTCAATTTAAACTAATATTTGTCCAGAACTCTAAATATTAACCTTAGTAACAATATCTTGTCTAAAAACATCTAGGCTTCTAGGTACGACCCAGACACCGATAAGTGCCGCTCATGGTCTACTTTTTGAAATACTCCTGAAACACTTTTGAAACATCTTCTTTGATCATAACTATTAAATACTACAAGTTCCCAAGTTACTGTAGATCGATAGTCATACGCATATTTAGTGGTATATAGAAATAGACATGTATATGCAGTACACACATACTGTAGAGTCTATAATAAAGACACACTAAGAGCACAGAAGTATCAAATTCACTGAGTACGACAGAATCTAATAACAACAAAAAAAATATATAGAGATACTACAGATCCACATAATGTATATTTTGGGGTAGACAAAATCGTAGCACATGGATTGGTGATGTGATGATCGGTGTAGTGACGCGTGCACGTGCACACAGATGTACGCGACGCGTAAATCACCAATCTCTTCTTAAGCTACTCCCCCCAGACATGCCAGCAGAAACCGACGCCGGCACCAAGGACTGGCTCGCCAAGAAATTCGGCGTGCGTGATGACCATGTGCTCTCCAAACTTCTGGCCCTCAAAAACTTGTACAACCTCTCCAACGATGATACCTTCATCCAATGGGAATCGTTTGTGGTGACGCAGGAAAATGGTGACTTGGATGTGAGTCCAGCAGGAATCGAGAAGTTCCAGGCTTATTTGCAAGAATCCATATTTAACTCCAATGAAAGACGGACTCCGGCTGTGAAAAAGGTCCGGGATGTTTCTGCCAAACGACAAATGATGGACTTTTCGTCTAGTCCTGGAAATGCGCTTCCACGAACACCACAACTTAAGAGAAAAAGGCCCACGTTGTCGAGTGAACCTAATTTAATCAGTGATCCTGGTTTGGCAAGTGAACCCAATTTACCCAGTGAACCCAACTCTTCTCCATCCAAAACGGGTCTTGGTGCTATGAAAAGTTCTCAGGCAGACCTCATGTCTAGTCCCAAAACGGCCCCTGCGTCCGCCGAATCCAATACTATTGTGGAATCTTTGAACCCACAGTTAGAGTTCTCGTCCTTTGCTGAAAAGGTCCAGCTTTCCGCCAACTTTGATGCTGAAAAGTTCAAGTTCAGAACCATGGCCATGAAACTTCTTGAAAGTGCAGACGTTTTGGACGAGCAGATCGATTCCGTGAGTCTGCAAATCCTGGAGGCTTATAAATCAACTGGGCTTCTGTTGAGTAACCCATGCATGAGCTCCCAGTTCGATGTCATCTGCTGTGGACGGATTGTCCCCGATTCTCCACTCTATGATGCGCTGAAACTCCAGGTTTTGAACGATAAGTCGCTTTATTTGGAGACTTCCCGTTTGGGTGGTATTGGACAACGTATTCCGTTGGACTTGTCTGCTCTCACTGAGTACTCGTTTTTCCCGGGCCAGATTGTTGCACTTAAGGGTAGAAACCCAACAGGAAGAACATTTGTGGTCAACGAAGTGCTTGAATTGCCTCTGCTTGGGGCTCCAGTCTCGTCTCTCTCAGAATTAAACGAGTACCACTCTTCCAAGGCCTCGTCAAAGATCTTTGTTGCTGCAGGGCCTTTCTCAAACCTGCAAATCTTGAACTATAACAAACTCCGCTCATTGGTGGAACTCATCAACACATCCATCAGGCCGCAGGTGGTCATTTTACTTGGGCCGTTCCTCGACTTATCCAATAAAGCCGTGCAACTGGGTGACATCGAGTTGGATGGTATGACTGCACAACAACAGCCCAGGAACTTGGATGAACTTTTCAAGAGCCTAGTTGCACCGATTTTAAAGAACATCGACTCCTCAATCCAGGTGATCTTGATCCCCTCGCAATCGGATGCCATCAACAAACACGCTTCGTACCCACAATCGCCATTTGACCGGAAAAAGCTCGGGCTACCCAAGAACTTCAAGTGTTTCCCCAATCCCAGTGGGTTTTCCATCAACGAGGTGATGTTTGGAACGTCCAACGTGGATGTTTTCAAGGACTTGAAGGATGTTCACAAATTGAACAACTCAAGCGATCGCAAGGTGTCTTCCAACCGGTTCGACCGCATCGCGAACCATATTTTCCAGCAGAGACGGTACTACCCAGTATTCCCTGGGTCCATAAAATTTTCTAATACCCAGAAGAAGGAGAAGGAAGACATGTCTAATTTGCGAGAAGGACTCATGGCCGAAGAGCTCGCAGAGACAGACATCGGAGGGGCGTGTCTAGAGGTGCCATACTCGGGGCTCACAGAGATGTCGGACTCGCTACCCGACATTGTGATTCTTCCATCGGAAATGAAGTTTTTTGCCAAGGTCACGCGAGGCGTGGTGGTGATCAACCCGGGCCAGTTCATACGGCCCTCCAAGGATGCGTCTAGAGAAGACGGCAGCTACGCAGTGCTCAGTGTGAAGCCGGCCGATCCAGCGGAGCCTGATAATGTGGACAAGGTGGAGAACTCAGACCACTACTACCATAACATCTATAAGAGATGCAGGGTGGATATATGGAAGAGTTGAGTTATGGTTAGTGGTGGAGCTAGACTAGCATATTGACATAGATATTTTTTTGTCTTCATTCTTTTGTAAGAAAATCAGTATGAAACACTCCATCATGGTTTGTAAGTAAGTATTTTCTGTGTGTCTCAAGTAAATGACATGTTAGATTCATATGAGGTTTATACTATACCAGTTTTTGTGAAAATTCTGATTTCCATTTGGGATGTATGTAATTCTAGTCTTTCAGGTTTCTTTATCATTCACGAAATCTCTCCCAAGATCCAGTATCCTTACGATAGACATCTTATGGTATCATAGATACTAGTTTCAGCAAGCATAATTGAAGAAAAGAAGTAAATACTAAAGGACCAAGGAGTGGGAAATGAATTCTGACGAGTTATAGAGAGAAGAGGATGTGAAGAAGGAAAAGGATTAAGAAATTAAAAGTGAGGAAGAAATGAAAAGGAGGAGGTGGGTCGCCTTTTATAGACAATTCCCCTCTTCTCGCCCCGCCCTGTTTTTTTGCAGCCACCAGACATACAGGAGAGACGTGCTGCGAAATATATAAGGAAGCGCATTCCCCTTGTTTCAAGCTATAATGAGAAAGAAAAAGAATACTTATTGGATTGAAAAGTTCACGTGTTTCTTGAAGTTCAACTTCTATTTCGTTTACTTGATTATTTGCTTTTATACTTTCAGTATTAATTTCGTGAACGAATCAAATCACTGCCATGACTGGCCGATTGAGTATGAACTGACTGATTACTCGACGCTAGCCAAAACACCAACAATTCCAGTCTGGGCTCCTATACATTGTCCCCTGTCTTAACAAACCAAATGTCGGAACTTAAGGGATTTTAAAATCCCGGATGCTTACTGTGAATTATTGATGATACCCCCTATGCTAGGAACTGCTCATTACTGCTCACTGGCTAACTAACGCCCTACCAATATGTTACTCAGTGGTACTTGACTGTACTCACGGACCGAAGACTGCATTGTATTTAGTGACTCGACTAAACTTTGGCCGAGAACTACGAGAAGAATAAATGGGTCCAGTTCCAGAAGACATGATATGTGTCATAACGATGTTTACATCAACAGATCAAGTACGTAGAAAGAAAGATTTGGCTTTTGACTGAGCTTTTCTTTTTTTTTCTAGGACGGCTTCCCATTCAGAAAGGACAAACCCTAGAAATATGAAGATCATCGTGTCTCACTTATCAGAGCATTTGGGCAATACTAACCATGAGCCTCTCAATAGTTGTCTTAAACTGAATTTTCAATTGAAGTATAGCCTTGGAACTCAATACATCTCTTTCAACGGTTTGAATATGGTGCCCCAGAAAATCCTACTTAAACAGAGACTTTGGTGCAGCTCCACTGGTTTCCGCAAGCTGTTCAAGTGACTTACTCCATAGCACAATAGCTGGCAAGTGTTAGTCACGTGAGCCACAACCACTTATTATTAATAACCAATCCAGTCTCTTGAGACTCAATTTTCATAGTTACTATGCCATTCCAGTCCTACAATATCCATTGGCCTTTGATGCCCTGGTTTACGCTCTGGTCTTTAATGCTCTCGTCTGTTGGAACATGACGAATCAATACATCTCTGGTGTACTGCATGTTCCCTGTGACTGCATGTAAGCAGGACAGGATGAAACAGTGATATGCAGAAATAAACGGCGTGTGGACGAGGTCCCGCGAAAAAGGGAGCGGCCGGGATCTGAAGCGTAACAGAAGAAGAGACGACGTTGGGTTGATAAGAATTCTGAGTATAGGTTGGATACATAGTCGTTTATGCGTTAGTGAATCTTGAAGCGCAACACCTTCCACCACACTATCACGTGACTCGCTGGGCCAGTCACGCGTCTTTCATTTCTAGTGTATCACGTCACATAAATTACCGTTGATCTATGTTGACTCCAACTGCAGCATTATGCCGGAGAACAGTTCGATCCACGGGTATAGACTTGAGAAGTCTTGCGGCTGCTCTTCCTTCGGCTCCATTCAAGCTACGCGACTACCAGGTCACCGCGGTGGAAAAGGTTCTTGAGGCACTTGATTCCGGCATCTCCAGGCCGGCAGTGGTGCTTGCCACCGGCGGAGGGAAAACTGTGGTGATTTCCCACCTTATTCCCCGGATCAAGGGGGAAAACCCAAAGCGCACAAAAACATTGGTCTTGGCCCATAAGGAGGAGTTGATTCGTCAGGCTGCAAAAACTATACGAGATGTCAACCCAGACATGCAGGTGGATATCGACATGCAGAAGCTTACCCCTTCTGAAGGTGCCGATGTCATTATTGGCTCAGTTCCTACATTGGTCCGGATGTCAAGGCTTACTAAGTATAATCCGGATGAGTTCAAGGCCATTATTCTTGATGAGTGCCATCATGCCACAGCAGGTTCGTGGACCAAAATCCTTGGCTATTTCAATGCGCTTGAAGATCTGAAAATTCCTGTTTTGGGCTTCACGGCCACGTTCGAACGGTCCGACGGTATGGCCTTGAGCCTGGTCTTCCAGAAAGTGGTTTACGAACGGAATATCTTTCAAATGGTGGCCAATGGCGAATTATGTGACGCCCTTTTTTCAGTCATGAAGGTGGATCTCGACCTCAATGATGTCAAGGTTTTCAAAGGTGACTATATGCCATCCAAGCTTTCGGAGGCTATGAACAAAGAGAATATTAATTTGCAGGTGACCTTGGCTTACATAAAGCTCCAGGAAAAGTACCTGCTTAAGTCTACATTGGTGTTCTGTGTGGATGTGGAGCATTGCAAAACGCTCTGTGGTGTACTTCAGGCCAACGGGGTTAATGCACAGTACGTGACAGGAAACACTGTAAAGCACGAGCGAAAAGCCATTTTGGATGACTTCAAAGCAGGAAAAATCCAGGTTCTTTGTAATGTGCTTGTGTTCACCGAGGGCACTGATATTCCCAACATTGACTCGTTGATCTTGGCAAGACCCACCAAGTCAAGGCCTCTCTTGACTCAGATGATTGGCCGTGGTTTGCGCTTGCACAAGGGAAAGGATTACTGTCATATTATTGACTTGGCTGGAAGCATGAAATTGGGAGTGCTGTCAGTGCCGCACTTGTTTGGATTGCAAGATGGTCATAAGTTCTCCCAAAAATCCTTCAAGGATTTAGACAAGGAAAAGGAGGAGTTGACCGAAGCCCAGAACCAAGAAGCAGCAAATGCACGGGCTTCACATATCGAGAAAATGCTCCATCTTCAAAAAGAGATCGCAGCTCAAGATGTGGTTTTTGAATCAGTGGACGGCTTTGCTTCCATGTTCAACGAAGGCGGCATTGCCAACACTCATACTGACGACACACTTACTCTCTTCAGAGAAGACTTCCATAATTGGGTACGGCTTGAGTACAACCTTTGGGGTCTCCCAATAGAATACAGCAACGCGTACTGTACGATTGCGCGAGGCGAAGAAGGTCGGTTTTTGCTTCATTTGGTGCGCAAGACGCTGCGTTTCGAGAGAGCAAGTAGAAAGTTCAAAATGGAACGCGTCCACAAGGATCTTATCAGTGCTGGTAGCTTGACTAGCGTGCTTGCCATGGCTGACAACATCTATAGACGTGAGGCTCGTTTTAAACCATCTAATCTTGAAAGCAAACAGGTGACGGGTCCGCAGGTCAATTGGATAATGAATCTTCTCAAAAATAAGGTGACGAATCTTTATGGGTCAGAGAAGGTGGTAATCCTAAAGGAGAAACTTTCTGAAATCCCCATGCTGAGAGCATCGTCGCTTATCTTCGCTGCCACTTATTCGGTGAACAGTTTATGGGTACAGTGGGAGTTGAACAAGTTCCTTGGTCCCACAAAGCAACAACAGGCCCATAAAGCGCGCTTGGAGAAAAAGCTTCAGAAGTTAAAGCCCCTGAAGTCAGAGCCTGTAACATTGAGTAGCCTGGAGTAGTCAGAGATCTGAAGATGTCCGAAAAAAGTCCAAAAGAGGTCAAGCAAAAAAAAAAAAAATAGAATAAAATAAAATAAGAAGAACAAAGGTCAAGAAGAAAGAAAAAATTAAAACGAATGAATCAGCTCAGGTATATAACAGGATATAGATCAATAGTGGAATTGAAACCACTGAACTACTCAAGCAGTGTTGGTTAGAAAGATACTAAGTCTTGTTTGATTAGTCCAGACGTTATTGTACCAGGGCAATTGGTCTATTCAACCATGAGTACCACTGATGTTATATTATAATATTTCTACCTGTAGATGAACATCTTGAAGGACAGTATCTAGTTTTAAAACAAGGAGGTACACTTTTTATATCGAAGAGAAAGTCAATTCACAGATGAGGAGAAAAGTGGTTTTAGGCATCAAGTGAAATCACCCCGACTATATATGGTTCACTGATCTCTTCCTTTGGGGTATCATCAACGAGTGTAGTAATAATTAGGTATCAAAACTGATACTAGCAATAATCTAACCCATTTAATGTCCTTTCTTAAGTATGTTCGGTTGCAGTTGTTTATGTACTAAAGTTAATAAGTACATGATAATCTTGTACCTTTGCAGTATGTGCAAGCTCAAATGACTGCATAATGTTGAAGTTACCGTAGCTGGTTTCTGGGGTTCATAAAGAGCATTTTACAGGATTATGGGATTATGAGTAGCCAAACTGGCCTTGGATGCAATCGCCCTAAAATTAATGGGTGCAAATATTATATATATATATATATACGTCCCACCCCGTAGATATGGAACTGGATATTTATTGAAGACTCTTTTTCAGGTAATTAAAAAAGTCGAATGCCTTATTTATTGATATTGATTGCAACCAGTGCATATTGATTGTAACCAGTGCCTCCCAGTTAATCTACTAATACACATGTACACCACTATGTTCGGGTCTTGTTAGAGGCGTAGTTCTTGTGTATAGGCGAGTATGCAAGAAGTGTGGAGAGATAACGAGTGGTAGCAACATATTAGACATATTCATTTGGCACCTAGACTTAATCGAGCCATTATCAAAGTATGGACGGTAGTTAAATGTTTGTTAGGAGCTGGTAGTATTCAGGTGTACATTTCATAGGTTCAGAGAGTCTTACTCAGATCCATTGGAAGAGACACATTACCATCACAGCACTACTAGTGAAGCCTGTATGTAGTTTAATAGAAGAATGGATCAGCCAATATTCGGCTAATATTCCACTTGAGGGAGTCGGAAAAAAAAAATAATCAGGTTTCTTCTGGACAGAATGACCAGGGAAGAAAAAGCTAAAGCCCAGATTCCTAGGATCCAGCAGCTACAAGTACCACTCAATTTTTTTTTTTTGTTTTTCAGTGCTTTTTTTTTAGTTTTCTTTTTAGTTTTTTTAGTTTTTTTAGTTTTTTTTTTTTTTTTTTTTTTTTTTTTTTTTTTTTTTTTTTTTTTTTTTTTTTTTTTTTTTTTTTTTTTTTTTTTTTTTTTTTTTTTTTTTTTTTTTTTTTTTTTTTTTTTTTTTTTTTTTTTTTTTTTTTTTTTTTTTTTTTTTTTTTTTTTTTTTTTTTTTTTTTTTTTTTTTTTTTTTTTTTTTTTTTTTTTTTTTTTTTTTTTTTTTTTTTTTTTTTTTTTTTTTTTTTTTTTTTTTTTTTTTTTTTTTTTTTTTTTTTTTTTTTTTTTTTTTTTTTTTTTTTTTTTTTTTTTTTTTTTTTTTTTTTTTTTTTTTTTTTTTTTTTTTTTTTTTTTTTTTTTTTTTTTTTTTTTTTTTTTTTTTTTTTTTTTTTTTTTTTTTTTTTTTTTTTTTTTTTTTTTTTTTTTTTTTTTTTTTTTTTTTTTTTTTTTTTTTTTTTTTTTTTTTTTTTTTTTTTTTTTTTTTTTTTTTTTTTTTTTTTTTTTTTTTTTTTTTTTTTTTTTTTTTTTTTTTTTTTTTTTTTTTTTTTTTTTTTTTTTTTTTTTTTTTTTTTTTTTTTTTTTTTTTTTTTTTTTTTTTTTTTTTTTTTTTTTTTTTTTTTTTTTTTTTTTTTTTTTTTTTTTTTTCAAAAACAAAACTCCACTAAATGTTTTGCAATAGCTGAGTTATTCCAATTACTTAGAAGTCATTGCAGCACCAACCAACCAAGGTGACATCAGTTGCATTCTGGCGCGCGCATACTTCCAATGCGTGGGTGCAAATATCAATGAATACCGTTAACAGAAAATACCACACATATCCAGCAGCTCAAACAAAATTGACTGGTTTCGGATTTGGCTCCAGATCACTTCCCAACTATATCATCTAGAAGGTTCAGCTCGATTACAGGCTCGCTCAGGTCAGGCCTCAAGTATTTTTCTATGTCATTCTTCCACTCATTCACAACAGGTTTAAAATTAGGTTGGATCTCCTCTTCTTCTCCAGGTAATTCAGGCTCGTCAGAGTGTTTTTTCACAGGTAATAAATAGATGTCAACCATTTCACAAGGCGAATTTTCAAAATCAGGTGTCTGTCCAACATAGTATTGAGAGCCACCATTCTCCCCTACACATGCATAAAAATCAACATTCTCTATCTTTTTTTTGGAATCGAATTTAAATTGAAAAGGGTTTTTTGTGTTTCCGCTGACAAGGACTTTGTTAAAAAAAACAAGGGCCAATAATGTTTCTCCCATTTCATGAAAATATAATTACCTTTTGACAAGAAAGTCTCTTTGTTTACCAACAGTTGATCGTTGGTATTATACATAAAAATTCTTTGAGTCCATTGTGTAGTAGGATAGCTTTTGAGACCATAGAAGAAATTGTCGATTCTGACAACTAGAACATAATGTGGATCGGCCCAGACGGTAGCCACCCAAAACAAGGTGAAAATCAATTGAATAGCTTTCATGATTTTTGGTAAGGAATCTTGACTTTGTTTCTGAAGTTGCCTCCCTTTTTTTGGGTTTTCTCGCGTTTTTCTTTTGGCTCTGGAAAACTGGGATTTGGAAGGTTCCAGGAAATAGAATTGCTGGCCCTTTTATAAATCGCCCCAGCCCGCTTTTAACCCATCATAAACAGACTAACCATGAGACTCATTGTTTCTAAATAATAATAATAAAAAAAAGGCAACTTGTAATATTTTTGACCTCTGTGATTCAGGAATACAATCTGCACACTGGAGGTTACATCATTGCTACAGAAACTTGGGCTTTTCGAACAATAAGGATATTGCACATTATCTGGGGTGCACCCCAATCATGATTTTTAGGGTCCGATCCAGGGTTGACTTTTGGTTGATTTATTGGTTGATCATGACCAAAAACTTCACTTTTGTCATGTTATTTACTAGTCAGTTCCCCCTTCTCTCACAGTGCATTGGCCAAAGTAATTGAGGTTCACCAAGTATTCACCTAGAAGTTGTATCAGTGATTGTGCGCATAAAGAAAGACTAAGGGGTGGGTCTTAGATCTCATTATTAAGTCTTAAAAAAAAATAATTACACCATCTCCATAAATTATACAAAGATGTGACTCATACAAAGATGTGGCTTATACAAAGATGTGGCTTTAGACTAAGTTGGTAGTGCTGAGGAGTGGATTATTAGGGTGCTTGTATGCTTCCCTATCTTTCGCCCTGCCGAATCAGGAGAAACCTGATTCCATGGGGCTTGCCTCGAGTCATATCTTCAACTTCAATACTCTTTATTTTGATGTGTCCTTTTTTCCCCCAGAAAAAAATGCTACCATAGACCGAGTAGCTAAGAAGCTCAAAAGTGAGCACTTGGTGCTTGAGTCACATAGAACACCCACTCATATATGCTAATGGGGACTTTAGTCATGGAGGACGAAAGCTTTTTTATGATTTTTTTTTTTTTTGCCCATGATCGGGTTAGGAGTCTTTTACTTTCTTTTAATTTCTATCTCGTCCATACACTCTTATTGGATCCCCTGCGTGCAAGCATGCTTTCGCCTAAAAAGTAATATACAATGCCCAAGCTGCTTGGTGCAATGAGAGACAGACACGCCAAGAAAAATTGATTGAGTGATTGGACTCTAATTAGGGTCTAACAAAACACCCCTTCGGAAATTAACTGGGGCCTACTTTGCTTTGTATGGAGGACTTCTCGTTGAATACTGAATAGTGAGGGCCAACATTTTTTGAAGAGTGGCTGTGGGGTTGTGTATTGATAATGCTTTTGTTCCAATTTTAGGTCAATGGGAAGCTCCAGACTCCCATTTTTTAGACTGCTATCCTTCGAGCCTGAACATGTGCCTTGCCATGTCTTCGAGTGCTGGTACAGTGTTTTTCAAAAGTATTCAAACCACACTAACAAATTAAACAAACCAATATTTCCAAGAGTTTAAACGGCAATCTTCCAGAATTAAGAGTTCAGAATATTGAATTCTACTGAAAATATCTGTGAAACATAAAGCCATTTTGGTTGAAAAGTTGTGCCATGGGGTACGAAACATTTTGGTTTATTGGTTTGAATAGTTTTCAAAAGCACTGTAAGACAATATTGTATGCTGCATACAGCGGCAGACTGCGAGGCTTTCACAATGTTCCATGTTTTCCCCCATTAAGAATTATTACTGTCCCAAGGAGGTATTAGCATTGTTTGTGCAGTAATTTCCGGTCCGGTACCATTATCTTACAATCAGTAGCACAAGTGCACACCAAATAGTTAACACCACAGTTGTACTCTACATTAATTACACATAAATTAGATTCTGAACATGACCGAATCTGAAAGCGCACGAAA
Organism: Metschnikowia lochheadii; assembly: GCA_002370915.1. Classification (NCBI taxonomy): domain Eukaryota; kingdom Fungi; phylum Ascomycota; class Pichiomycetes; order Serinales; family Metschnikowiaceae; genus Metschnikowia; species Metschnikowia lochheadii. The sequence continues at coordinate 153,363 of NLAW01001562.1, read as the reverse complement.
ATTTGTATTTGGGTAAAAGATAGACTTTAGAAAAATCCCAGAACTCTTTTTCACCAATTCCCTCACTGCACCTCACGGTCCATAATTTATTGCTCCACAGAACTCAACCGGATTCTCGAAATTCTACAATCTAAAGTACTCCTATAATCACTCATACTAGAATCTTCAATACCCTGACCATATATTTTTAAAATTTTGTTTACATTTCACATTTTGCACTCTGTATTCGATAGTACTATAATGCATACTTGGGGCCACCAGACCATTAGCACTACATTCACAACACACCAAAATGCCGTGATGTTTTGCTAGATTGTGTTTGATTTTATTTTATTTTTGTTTTCATTGTTTTTTTTTTCGAGAGACAATACCAGAACATCTCATTCAAACCAGTCCCATATGTACAATATGAAGTGTACTGTGGTGTCATGTGGGTTGTCGCGTTCCGAGGCGCTCCATTATTTTCCACTGGGACCTTCCACAGGCCACATTTATTACATTGACTAGCGTTTTCACCATTGCTTTGATTGATTTTTCACTGGTACTTTCTGGTACTTTCTGGTACTTTCACAGGTGGGGGGGTTAATTATGGAGGCCAGGCTCATTTGGACCAAGGACTGTCACTTCAGTATAGATATTTGAGATCTAAAGACCTGGCCAATTATCCCAGCCTGAAACTTTTGTCATTGGATGTATCTTCACCAACTTAACTGACAACCACTCTGTGCCTTGAATCCTAGTGTGGAGTCACTTGCCTGTACCACTAGAGCAGCTCCACTATTCTACACTCTAAGAAGGTGAGACTAAGGGTCTACTCTAGATACTAAGAGGGAATATTCTAGACCCAAAAAAGATCTACTATTGACGGCTACGTACATTTATTTAACTCGAGCTAAGTCCCCATTCAATACTCGAGCTAGACTTCTAAATCAACTGTTCTTCTGAGCCATCAAGAATATATTAGACTCTACCTTCGACACTCTGACACTCTAAATAACTCTGACATTTTCGAAGTCACATTTCAAAGATGGATCTTACAAAAGCCCATATAGGGCCGGGCTTTTTGTCTTCTTGTTATAAATCATGAGGTAAATGTCCACTTCCATACACGAACCAAAGATATCGGTGTTGTTAAAAATGGTCAAGGTATTGTTCATGCCTGGGACGACCGAACTGTGTCTTTTTGGCCTTCATTTCGCTGTCGATGTCGATGTTGAAGTGGAAATACGGCATCAGTAATTCAAAAGCAAACCCTGGAGTATGGCTCTCTAAATAACTCTGTCTGTAAATTATTCTTTAAATAACTCTGTAAATATCTATCTTGTACACTAGTTTATTCTTTTCAGTACTTATAGATATGGCATGGTTTATAGTATAACCCTAGATTGCATACACCTACTAGAGATTATTACAGTAATAGAATATATGGTCAAACAAACTGTCAGACATATTAGCTGGATTCGTGGTACATGGATCCGAGATACTAATACTGTTAGTCAGACTAGGCCAACAAGCAATTGTCATGTATTTTGTCTCATGAAGAACCAGGCCACACACCACACTGCAAAAACCAACTCTACCTGACTTTAAGACACGAACCTACCACTGTCACCCACTATCAACCACTATCACTCACTATTACGAACTGCTGGCTACTAACTACTAACTACTAACTACTAACTACTAACTACTAACTACTAACTACTAACTACTAACTACTAACTACTAACTACTAACTACTAATTACTAACTACTAACTACTAACTACTAACTACTAACTACTAACTACTAACTACTAACTACTAACTACTAACTACTACGACGAACTTAGTATGCTCTAAAGTCTATACTAGTACTAGCACTTTCTACTTGCTGGATACTCTCTAAGAGACTTTAGTGCGTCCAGTGATGGATACCGAGCACCATCTAATAGCTGTAAAATATGTATTGTCGCACACCAAATGTCCACACCACTTTATTACATTTACACCATACTCTCACTGCAAACCTCACACCAACCGCACACCAACCGCACACCAACCCAACACTACACCTACATTATTACTTAGTACATTCCCACCCATCTATACTAAATAAACACACCAATCATCAGTCAATAAATTAAACCAAATAGACCAATACATTTGAATACATTAATAAATCGGACTTGTCTGAATCATCCATAATTAACCTGGACCAAATACTATTAAAGAAGTTTACCTATTCACCATACTTTTATTAAGGTAAGAGGTCCTCAAGACCAGTCACATCCCACATTCTCAAGTTCAAAGTGTAGAGTATGACATTTAAATTGAGTTGAATAGATAAATTATTTATTTTGATATGGTTGATTTATGTTGATATGGTTGATGAACGTTTGATGTGGTGTGTTATATGATGTGTTGGTATGGTAAAAGTATGGATAGTGTGGAGTGGTGCGGAGATGATGGTGCAGTAAAGTAGATCTCTATGTGAGGACCTGCACATGTATTCTTAGTAATCGAGCACACGCACCAAACATATACCAAATAATACTACACAAGCTATCACAAGTTACACCACATATGTACTTTCATAACTTTGGGCTATGGCTTCTCTTGCTTATAGGCAGGTGCTTGGCAGCTACGGAAGTTTCTGCGGATGAAGCAGAGAAAGTCATCAGTTCCTCGGGCCACACCAATAACTGGGCCGTGCTCGTGTCTACTTCTCGCTTCTGGTTCAACTACAGACACATGGCCAACACGTTGAGCCTATATCGTACAGTCAAACGAATGGGCATTCCCGACTCGCAGATCATCTTGATGTTGGCAGATGACATTGCCTGCAACCCCCGGAACGCGTTCCCTGGAACTATATTCAACAATATGGACCAGGCCATAGATCTCTATGGAAACGATATCGAGGTGGACTACCGTGGCTACGAAGTCACGGTGGAGAACTTCATCCGGCTTCTTACCGACCGTTGGGACGATAACCACCCCCGGAGCAAACGTTTGCTCACGGACGAGAACTCCAACGTGTTTATCTACATGACCGGACACGGAGGAAACGAGTTCTTGAAGTTCCAGGATGCTGAGGAAATCGGCGCCTACGACTTGGCCGATGCCTTCCAGCAGATGTACGAGAAGAAGCGGTACCGTGAGATCTTCTTCATGATCGACACGTGCCAGGCCAACACCATGTACGAAAGGATCTACTCTCCCAACATTCTCAGCGTGGGGTCATCCAAATTAGACGAGTCATCGTACTCGCATCACTCGGACTTGGATGTGGGTGTGGCCGTCATCGACCGTTTCACATACTACACCTTAGAGTTCTTGGAGAAGCTCGATAAGAACTCGCAGGTCACCATGGACAAGCTTTTCGCCGAGTACACGTTTGAAAACGTGCATTCCAACCCGGGTATCAGCACCAAGTTGTACCAGCGAGACGTTAGTACCGTTCGTCTTACAGATTTCTTTGGTAACGTGCAAGATGTGGTTGTGGACGCTGTGGACGAAGCTCTTATTTCGTCTGTGTCTCAGCAAGAAGTGCAAACGGCCAAAAAGACGGGTGTTCTGTCTGACCCAGTGCGTGTGGCTCTTTCTGATAATCTGATCAGTAACCAGGAATTGCACAAGGTGACGAAGACTGAGTCCAGACTCATCACCGCCGTACTGGTGGTGCTTCTAAGTCTTCTCTGGGTGTTTACCAAGGAGTGATCAATCCAGCTTTATACGTCTTTATTTCCAGCTAGTAAGTCTTTAATTTAACGAGTCATCTTATAAACATGAAGCCATTGAATTCTAGGATATAATGGAGGACAGTATTGTGTATTGGTATACTCTTTATAGTATACACCATATTAGTATACACCATATTAGTATACACCATATTAGTATACACCATATTAGTATTACATGTATCAAATCTAGTCCGGAAAATATCTATGAGCTAATTACCTATCTAGAGATGTTAGGGTTTACACTATTTCTGAATATTTTGACGCACCACTAACATTACCAAAGCACCTCTACCACGCACTACTAACACCAATTTCTGCTTCTTTTAGTACTAGATATACTACCTACAGCCACTCCATAAATACTAGTGATAACTCAACAATTTATACTAGTAACTAATGCATACTTACTGTCCACTAAATATCCACTGTCTTAGTACTGTAAGGGAAAGTACATATTCCAGAGGTTCTTGGTTTGTTCGGGCTCCTCTTTGCATTTAAAGTGTTTTAGGTAGGAGTAGCTTTCTCTGCATCGGCACCTCATCTTCAGGGTAAGTAACAACGCCTATGTTCAGCTTGCTCTGTATTGACTATCTGATGAAAGTGAATTACCCTTGTATGGTTTGATACTCTTTTTGAACCAGACTATACTGAGATAATTCCATACTGAACCAATTCTATTTTAGTAAAATCTATACTAACAAAAATCACTATAAAAAGAATTTTTGTACAGGGATTAAGTGAGTATTGAAGTGGTGTTAAATCAAATATACTCCATAGAACAATTTCTACTAAGAGCTAATTTTATGGTAGCTGAAGTATTGAAGAATTGCAAAATGGCACTATTCGAGAAACCATAATGTTTAAAGTAATTTTGAACAGACCCCAGATTTCATAGTCTCTGCGCCTTACTCTAGGTTTCTATATTGGGTTTTGGCACCTCCCACTAAATCTGAGTATAATGTAACTCCAGTAAGGTGTATAGATAGTGGTATAATATTGAATATGGAATTAAATGTTTATTCACCCATATTAAATTTCCTTATAGATGACATATAATAAAATGGTGTCATATCAGGGGCTTTGTAAATGGTCACTATGGCTGGTATACCTGACTTTTGAAGACTGCATCAATGGATTCCCTGTAGTTAACGTTTATGGCTGCAACGAGTACATTTGCTATTCTGCCATGTTATGCTTGTCTACCCTGCGCAAGTTGATTGTATTAAAAACGGGTAAATATCTCGAACAAAAAAAAAGTGTAGTGGAGGGAATAAAAACGGGGGATGAAAGATGTATTTATATTTTTGGGGGGTGGGGAATGCGGGGACTCATATTTGCAGCCACCGCGAACCCCCCTCACAATTTGTCTATAAAAGACCCATCCGCACCTCAAAAAAAACATTAATGTGATTTTTTTCCTTACACTTGCAAATATGCTTATTGGTTATTCTTTCTATCACTTTATTCCTTTATTAAGGCTTGCTAACACCAAGTGTAAATAAGAGTGAGGTTTTCCCCTTCGAGCTATTAAGGAGTTCCTCTATTCTAGTTTCTAAACAAACCATGATTAACTTTAGGACGTAAGAAATATACGTTCAAGATCAGACTTACAGCCGGAGTTGCCGTTGAAGTCTAACATTTTTGGTCAGTTTTTCTGTATAACAGGTTCCTTCCTTTTAGGCGTATCAAGGTTACTATGGTAACTACCCATATCTTCCTTATTGCTGAATTAACGTGGGAAGACTCAAAATCATTATAAATATTTTTCGAGGATGTGTGGATCTCTGCAAGCTATCTTGAAACATTTAGTCGAGTCATCAATGTTCTTAGAAAACTCTCATCAACATCAAGCACCTTTTAGAAGTCTTTTAGAATCATTAAGAAGTCATTATGAAGTCATTTATAAGTGACACGTACTTCTCGGGTCCAGAAATGATAGGTGGTAACGGGATTATGTCATAGTACAACTCTCAAGTCACAATTAATCGCCTTTCATAAGACGTGGGATGGTATGGTGTTTTGCTTTTCTGCATTTTTTTCTGCATTCTAAACCATACAAAAACAAGTTTTCAAAGCACTAGAAAATAGCTCCCTGATGATGTCAGAGAGGTGTCCGATACTAATCGGTGATAGCAATAAAGGTCAGTGAGAAGCAAAGGAAGAGCATAATGTACCCATCCCTAAAATCCTATATAATAGACAGAACCAGAAGTCATACTGTTTGTTAAAACTTCAAGAAAAGTCAATGAGTTACATTCATAAGCAGTTATGGCTGATCAACATGAGTATTTTTTAAGGTCATTAAGAAGTTAGTCAGACGTCAATTGGGAGCTAGTGAAAATTCAGCAAGAATTCGGTAACCTTCCAACCAATCAGCTGATGAACAGTACCAATACCATAGTAGTACCGTAGTACAATAGTGTATAACGATACCCTAGTAGTTCTGTATTCTTTGTAGTCTAGACTAATATAATACTTAGTATAGTAGAGCGTAAAATTGTACTATGGTATTGTAGTACACTATAGTAATTCAAAATCAACTCTTCGACTAGTACATTTTTAATACTAGTCAAAAAGTTCCATGCCTTGACATGACTCTATTCTATAAAAAAAATTCTCTTTTCCAAGTCATTAAATTATCTCTCCCTCTCAATCCACCAAACTTTATCCCAAAAAAAAAAAAAAAAAAAGTATGTGGTATGTACTACGTGTGAAGTTATAGTGCTCATTGCACGAGGAATTACCCAAGGCATCAGGTCTAGTAGTAAGTCACACGAGTGTATACATATAGCATTTCAATATTCATTCATACTATATATATATTCTTTTTTTCAAATTTCTACTCTAACGTCTCCAAAAATAATATATATATATATATGTATATATATTACTCAATGAAATTCTTAAATTGTTATGTAAATTCTATGGGGTTTATCGGATTAATGTATGGAGTGAGCATAGCCCTCAACTCACTGGGCTTCTCTCGCTCAGGTGCTCACTCGACTGCTCACTCAAGCAGTGCTCACTCAGCAGAGCATTCGCGTCTTGTCTTGGGGTAAACACACGGGCGCACGATTATCAGATTCGCGCCTCCACATCACAGAGCCCGTTGTTTTGGTCTCTGCTCCACCACCTTTTCTCAGCTCAGCTCCATGGCCATCTCCGGCACACAACTCTACAGCGTGGTCCTAGGCGGCGCCAAAGACAAGACGTTTGCCGTGATCTCTGATCTCAAGGCCCACGTGAAAAAAGACAATGTGGATCTATCGTTTGTGCCCAAGTACTTTGAGTCGCTCTCCATCGTATTGGATACCAACGACTCGGCGCTCCAGGCCTTGGCCTTCAGTTTGGTATGCCACTTGGTGAAACGTGTTAGTATCCAGGATAAGAAAGCAGAGGTATTGGCGGCTCAGAGTTTCCTCGTGCTCCCGATATTGATTCCCCGCATCGCTGATTCCAGATCATCCATCAAGCTAGCGGCCCGAAAAGCCCTCGAGGCCTATTGGTTGAGCCTGCCTCTGTGTGTGGACCAGGCAGTGATTGAAATTGGGTTGGGCAACCGAAGCCTGCTCTTGGTGAACGAATGTGTGGTGTGGCTTAATCACATAGTCAGTGCTATCAACCCCCACTTTAAGCTTGATCCGTTTCTCCATGCATTGGCCCAGGTTCTTGCTAAACACACTGACGATGTGAAACTTGTGGCTAACGTCAAAATCTTGCTTGAAAACTACTATGAACTTAAACACAACCGCATCCATAAGTATGAGCTCCATAAGGTCTTGGAGGCAAACAATGTGGATCCCCACTTGCGCTCCTCTATCATGGGCACAGATTCCGTGCTCTCGGCTGAAACACTCCCTACACTTGCTCCATTTGCTGCTCCCAGCACTTTAGACCTGACCACTCGCTCAGAATACAAGTCCTCCTTGCGTCCATCTCCATCTACATCATTTTCTGCCGCCGAAATCAAACCTTCTGGAACTCACCTGAAACACATACTGCCGCCGGAAGAACCTGAGTCGTTTCCCGCTTCATTATCGGACTCGACCCAACCTTCTTCAGAACTAGAGGCTCTATTGAGTTCGCTTACAGGCTTTAAAGACGACACTTCCATGCAGAAAATAGACGTGGATTCCCCAGAGTCGATCGACGAGCTCATATCCGAAATGATGGGCTCTTTCTCCAGCAAAGAAACAGAGAAAAACTGGTCTCTTCGGGAGAAAAACATCCTACAGTTGAGAGGCTTGTGTCGGGGAAATGCTATGACAAAGTACTGTACACACACACTATTTTGCATCAAAGAGGTGGCTGATGGCATCTGCAAATGTCTATTATCTCTACGCACGACGTTGTCGGTGAATGCATGTCAGCTAGTCAAAGAACTAGCTCTCACATGTGGAAGCGCTTTTGATTCTGCTGCAGAAATGTTTATGCCTACGCTCATCAAGCTTAGTTCCAGCACCAAGTTTTTGGCGCATTCTAACTCTCACGTGGCTATATCGGCCATATTGTCTCAATGCACTATTAATGGAAAGATTCTTCAAAGGATCACGTCTACGGCATTCGAAAAGAGCGTCAATACAAAGAGCTATGCTGGGTTCTGGCTCCTGGTGGTACTCTTGCGCTCAAGCACTCCTCTAGCCCCTAGTGTGACGGAAGTTGCCGATAAAATGTTGATCAGATTGCTTGCTGATCCAAACATGCAAGTCAGGCAGTCTGCCAAAGATTCGTTTTGGAGGTATTACTCAATTTCCTCTTCATCAGCCGAGCATCTCCAGCTGAAACTCGATAACAATACTGTGAAAGCGTTAGAAAGATCAAAGCCGGCGTCCGTGGCTAAATCCGGACCTATTTCCAATGGGCAGAGAAAAACTCGGCCTTCTATTAAAGACAGCATCATTGCTAAGAACAAGGAGCTTAGAAGTAAGCAAATAATATCCCGGAGCAACTCCAGACTCAAGGCGTCTTCGGCCACGCCGTCTCTTGAGCTGTCCAGCACATTTACTGGAGAATATTCTGCCGATCACAACGAGCCAAACCGCATGACAAAGCACTTTTCCGAACCTCCAAACCTAAAACTTCCCATCAACAACAAGAGTCAATCCTGGAATCGACCCAAACTAAGGAAGGAACCAGCTCCTGACTCTCGTACATCTTTGAGAAACCATGACGTCAAGATGGAACCTCTAGATACGCCGCATTACGCCCAGCTCACTTATTCCCAGAGGAACCTTAGTCTTCAAGCTCCCCCACAAGCAGAAGCTCTGCATCGTGAAACCCCAAGGAAACGAGACACCAGGGAGGCTTTCGATCCTTCCAAGTCCATTTCTCCCAACATCAAAACGCCCACTAGGTCGCGTTCCACTGACCCCTACAACAATTCTAATGACCCAATCACCAAGTTTTTATCATCTTCACAGGAGGAACTCATGAAGGAAGGCGTGAAGTTACTCAAGTATGCAGTCTTGGGCGGAGAAGATTTTTCGCCTGAGGTGATGCTGCTTCTTCACGGAGTTTCCATTTCCAAGCCTCTTCTTATGGGTATAATAGTCAACGACTCGGAAAAGCTTCTACGCAAATCTCGGAAATTGTTCAGCCCTGAAGACTTCATCAGGGTGTGTGCCATCAACAGGGAATCCACGGAGGAAAACATCAACCTTGTATTGAGTTTATTGGCTATTGATGAGGTTTACGACGCGCTCGAGTTGCTCTTGTCGTTTATATCAGATTTGGACAATATCATCGAGGATAAGCTCTTGGCCATGCAAATCATCAAATACAAGAGCAGCATTCTTAGCAGTTTGTTGAAGCTCTCGATCCGAGCATCGTTCAAAATCCCCATTACAGATATCAAATTCACGAAGCTTGTGTCCAGTCTCTTTGAGCTAGTGCCGGTGATACATCAAACGCAGCTTATCGACGAATACCAGACGCTACTCCGAAGCCTCTATGCAATTAACACGGTGCTCTTTGTCTCGCAGCTTTCGTCAGCTTCGAAAAGCATAAAGAGGGAAATCGACCATTTGGTTGGCATTGATAATGTTCTAGAATACAAAAACACGGACATGGTGATCCCCAACGTTTCCGAACTCACGCAGGTCGCTCCAGGCATGGAGTTCTGCAAGTTGTCTCCGCTCAAAAACCCCATGGACTTTACGATGCTTTTCCCCAGCCAAAAACCAGAGGCCTCGCCTTCTCACCAAGACAAAGCATTGCATTCCGATACGCAAGCATCCAATACCCTGATCAAAAGTATGATCGCCAGCAAGAAAACCGAGGTCCAGGATATGGTGGAAGTGGCTGGCGAAAAGGAGCATCTCCCACATAGTCGCAGTGAGAATGATATGAGCATTCTGATTGAGCCAGTTCATGAGGCAGAAATGAACTTGAGTATTCAAAATGAAGAGGGCTCCGTACGGTTACCCGAGCCAGAAGATGGCAACCCCGAAAGTGCTGAGCTCAAAACAGATCTCTTCTCCAAGTTCAACTCTGACTCACTGTCGGAGCTCGTGGAGGACTTTGCCCAGGTGCGCTTGTCCAACCGGGCCAACACCATCGAGACGTTCATTGAGAAAGTTGACCCTCTCAACAAGATCTCCAGCCGCAACAAGCCCATCTCTATCTTTGAAGATAACCGCATGGGCTCACCTCAGAAAGTCTCGCAATACAGCTACACTGATCTTAACTGGTTCAACTTCTCCATTGCTAAAATAGCACTTGATCAAGCATTCATTCGCATCGACGACTTCAGCATCTATGAATTCGAGCTTTTATGTGGTGAGTTCCGTATGGGTGAAATGTCCGAGTCCCGTTTTGCTGTCTTCATGAAGTACCTACAAGTGCCGGAGTCACATGAGTTCTACCAATACCTCTCGCAAGAAGGATTCCAACTTGGGGAGCAAGCGCTATGGAAATTCGTATCGCTGCCAAGCCCCGACCCCTTCAATGCCCTCATGGTTTTAAAGCAGTTGCTCGTTTGCAGATACTCGTTGAACTTAGATACGCTCTGGGGCTCGCTCGTCCAAATCAGCCAGATGCATACCACCGATTCCCACCACGCCCTAAGTTTGGCTGTGGAAGAGGCCTTTGAAGAGGCTCTCTGTGGATTATACCCCAGCTCTAAATTATTCTCGTTGGTCATTAAGGCATTAGGTGAATCGGAGGCCATGAGTGACGCCGCATTAGACTTCAACTTGGCCAGCCTCTACAAACTCGTGTCGAGCAAGAGTCTTGTGCTTACGATTGACCAGGAGTTTGTGCAGTCGATCGACGATGTGTTGTATAAATACATTGGACATTCCAGAGTGGAGGTTCGGAAGGTTGTCATTGAGACCTATGGAAAGTTGCTCCGTGCAGCACGAATGTCCCACTCGGATGCGCACATGGTCAACGGCTCGAAGGACGTGATGTTTTCGTTCATGCGCCAAGTCACGGAACCACAACGCAGAATGATCGAGTACTTCAGTACGTGAACCAAGCGAAAATGGGCGTGCGCCCTGTTCTGTATTTATAATGTATTGAGAATCACTTAAATCCATCACTTCGAACATGCGCTAGCTGTAGTGAGTCTGCTCCGGATTGATCGTGGCCGGGTTCCCAGGGGGCTCTGATGGAGGAAGAGGCATGGCATCGTCCGGCTCTAGCTTCACTGTTTTTCGCACCCTCAGCTCGTAGTCAGATGGTTTGAATCTATTAGAGTGGGAAGGCTTGGTCACCTTGGGCGTGCGGTTTTGTAGCTGCTGTCTCTTTCGCATCATGCTAGCACTGACGTCCTGTTGTCTTTGGGATGGCATGTAGCCCCTGGCTAGTGTGTCTGGGTCGGCGTAGTATCCGGGAAATGCTGGTTGCGGCTCCATGTATACCATTGGAACCATTGGTGCCATAGGCCCCATCGGCGTCAATTGGGGGTGGTAGTATTCTTCGTGGGGGTGGTGATAGTGCGGTGACGTATCGTGAAGAAAGTAGCTGGGCTCGTAAGAGGCTGACGGCATTGGAGCCATGGCATGAGGGTATGGATAGCCGTAAGGTGGCGCCACACCCGACGGCTGGAGAAATCCAGGGTCTTCCATGAATTTGGCCAGCCGGGGGAGGTACGGTTGCGACGACGACCCAGGTACCTTTGCCGGGATGGTTTGTTCAATGAGGTAATCGTCATTGCTGACCACGTTCACTGAGTTTTGGAACATGGTCTGGTCAAGAGTGTCGAAATTGCTGTCACTGGCATTGATGAAGGAGCTGGAATGATAATTACCGTCGAAAGAGATGTAGTCTCGACCAGGCTTGTCACGGAAGTTGAGTTCCCGCGAGGGTAGACCGAACTCCTTGTCCAAATAGTCTAGAGGGAAATCATCTTCGTCATCATCATCATCATTGTGAGTTATTTCACGGTAAGCGTACATGTCCTGGTCTTGATCAATGGTAGTCAACGCATTGGTGGGATCACCCTTCTCACTCGAAGGACCGGACGCAGTGCCCTCATCCGAGACACTTTGCTCGTCTTCTAGCTTGAGGTTCTCGAACTGTGGTTGGTTGAGGTAGTCGCCTAGCTGTTCATAAAGAGTTCTGGATTTGTCTTCCACATAATTGAACAGTAGAGCAGGCTCTCGTATAGCCACCGAGGTCGGCTGTTGACCCAGCTTTTCTCTCTTGATGTCACGCTCCAAAGCGTCGGCCATCAACTTATCATGAGGCACGTTGAACCAGAAAAACACCTTTTGCTTTTTCTGGGTTCGGAGACACGAGTTTTTGAAGAGAAAGTCCAAAAAGGCCGATTTGGGGTTTTCCAACACAGAATCCGTACCGAGCTTCAAGTTCCGCAAGTCAGAGAAGATACCCTCTTCGAACTTTTTTCTGTCGACGATGGTTCGACCAAAGTGCTGGAACTTGTAAAGAATACAGCGCACAATATCAGTTCCAGTGATGAAGTAAAGGTTGTTCCAGAACACACAGCTGACAAAGCCCTCGTCATTATTTAAGTAATATCTCCGAATGACCTGGTTTTCCTGCCAATTAGCAGGAGCAGTGGCCAAGAAGAACTTCAAGTCTTCTATAAGGCGTAGCGACTCTTTGATTTCGTGAGTTATCTCGGACATGACATATATTGCACGAACAGGATTTTGAAAGGGAAAAAGAAAATGTTAATGCGAGGATGCAATAGGATGGGCCGATGGATGCAGTCGAAGAGAGTAGATTCGAAAGTTGATGATAGGCAAGTGGGAATGTGGTGAGAGGCTTAGGATGCTCAACCGAGGGAAAGTCAGTCACGCAATTGAACTAGTCTGCGACCACAGTAGATGTAAGAGAGGGAATGTGGAAAGGGTTAGACTAGCAGAAACCGGGAGGTACAGAGGATCATTTAGGTTTCCGTGGAGCACTGAGGAAGGGAAGAGTCTAAATAAGACAGCGGTGTTTCAGGTTTGCGAATCTGAAACACGCCTGTTGCCGCACATCCTCAGCGTACTGCAGCCAGTGGGCACCGCAAAATGTGTGAGGGTACCGCATGGGCCATAGTATAAGACCATATGCCAGATTCAGCCTTAGGCCCGTGTAAGGTGAAAGGATGTTGTAAATGAGGGTGTAGGGGAATTGTTTTTTTAAAAAAAAAAAAAGATTACGGTTTGTAGCCCTGGCCCATGTATGTCAAGATCGTATGTTTGTTTTGTGTTTTTTTTCTTTTTAATATGACTTCAAGAAAGAGCTAAGCCCTGAGTTGGCCGACGCATTTTCAAAGGCAGAAAAATCTCACCCGGAGGATTGAAGAATGCGTTGGATAACTGCATTAAGAAGGCATATTTAAGAAAATGCAAAAAAAAATGGCCAGTTACATGTGGGGATTTTCATTCAAGTGTATTGAGTGAAGAATTTAAGAATTTCCTTCAAACGTATCAAACCTTCGTCTCAGAATTGCGGTTCCAAATTCTTAGTCTATACGTGCCCCTGGAAATTAGCAATTGAAAGTAGCACCTGAGAAAGCAACCCTAATTTTACCAATCCACGATCTCAATCCACTCTCCCAAATACACACTCCCAAATAACACCGCCAAAAATAACACCGCCAAAAATAACACCACCAACAATACACCTTTTCCCAGATACAACCCTCCCCAAACACACCATCAGCAAAACCAGAATAAACGAGTCGTTACTCTATAGACTTAGGTTTATGTGATTACTACATCTGCAAGAAAAATCTTAAATCAATATGGGAGTTTCAGAGAGGGTTCCGGAAAACATAGTGTAGATGTGCAGGACCAGGAATTGGAAATTTTGTCATTTGGCTTGAGCAAGCGGATGCCGTTGCATTTTCACCTGATACAAATTTCAAATTTCAAATTTTAGAAAAAAAAAAAATTCAGGGTGCGCGCTCGTAACCGCAATCGCACCTTTGAATGAATGCGGACGAACGCAACGAACACCTGGGAACTCCGGAAGAAATAACCGCTGCGAGTTTCCGCTCTAATTTTTTATTTTTTTTTTGCTTTTGCTTCTTTCTCACTGGTGGTTTTGAGCCCTGCTCTTGGGGGGTCCTGGTATTGGAGGGTCCTGCTGGTTTGTAGCCCAGTCTTGGGCCCTGTTCAAGCCAATCTGAATGACCATGATCTACCACCTATTATTAATTATTGCATCACAAATTATTAAAAAAAATTAAATTATTGGGAAAATAGATTATATGATCCAATGGTAATGATTAGACTAGATTAACTAGTATCACAATGAAGATCACTGTTTCTGGACTTATGGCGTATTGAGTAGATGCTGTATTGAATAGATGCTGTATTGAGTAGATGATGTACTAAGTAGATGCTGTACTAAGTAGATGCTGTACTAAGTAGATGCTGTACTAAGTAGATGCTGTACTAAGTAGATGCTGTACTAATTTGATGCTGTACTAAGTAGATGCTGTACTAAGTAGATGCTGTACTAAGTAGATGCTGTACTAAGTAGATGCTGTACTAAGTAGATGCTGTGGATATGTAGAGGTGGTACATGACAGAGATGATAGAGGTGTATGATGGTTACTAGATTTATCACTACTAGAAAGAATAGGGGAGGATCGTTTGGTTTGATACAGGAATAGTTTGATACCATCTAGACTTTTCTAGTTTGTTGGGTTGCTTTGCTGGAGTCAGCTTGGTTGCTGGAGCTGGTAATATGTAGTATGATTAGAGCGGTGTGCTGAGCTATAGTTTCCGTGTGAGTGCACCCAGACTTGGAAATTCGCACCTCCCGCTGCTAGTGCACTTAGCTGCAAAACTGCGACTGTCTAGACCACAGGTGAAGAATCCATAGTGATAATCGATATAGCTTTAATCACCCAAAAATGGTAAGCTTCAAAAGATCCGGATTCAATTCAACTCATGGAAGGCTGTTTCTAAACCAGTGCTGTTTGGGCCCTCATCGTCTGTTAGATCTCTTCACCATCTGCATTCCAATATCTCTCTCTGTCCTCTGGCCGCACAAACTGCCCTGTCATTTTAGTCTGCTCCACTTGTCTCTTTCCTCTGCTCCTCTCTCTATGCGTCTGTACACCCACCCAATTTCCTATGCTGGCAGAACCATGCACCGCTTTAAAACCTCTCCTCTTTCTCCTCCACTTTCCTCCTCCACTTTCCTCCTTCACTTGTAAGATTCACCCCCTCCTATATCTTGATAAGACCTTGCTTTATTCCCCTTTCTAGATTGCTAGCTTATTTCAAACCCAGCTCCTTTTTTGTCTCTCGATTTACCCAATGTACGTCTCGGCGTGGCAAATGAACAACCTGGCTTCCTCCTCCCAGATCCACCTTCCTCCGCTCTCGACTCTTGTTCCTGATGCTTCCAATGATGCGCCTAGGCTTCCGATGATTGTTAATCCGCAGCTTCCTCCTGGAGCTTTTGTCCAGAGAGAAGCCAACATTAAGCTTCCTTCTGTTGATATGATCTTAGAAAATATCAACAGTGCTGCTATTGCTCAGAGAAACATGCACATGTCGGACTATGCTGCCGCCCAGATGGGGCCCAGTCTTAGCCAATCCCAGTACATGCCCAAAGCCATTGCAATCAGACCTCCTGGTAGCCATGAGTTCCGCCCAGCACATGCCAGATCCGTAAGTCTTTCCAATTTCCAGTTTGCTTCCACCTCTTCCGATAAAAGCCGTTCTTATTCGTTCTCGTACACACCTGTGCGTTTCTTACAGACTGAAGACGCTAGAAACCCAATGATGCCTGAACCTCCTCTGCACCGGGGAATTTCTCCTCGCAGAAATGTGGGCAAGAAAAGAGGCCGCAAAAAGAAGGCTGATGTCAAGTGCGGCCAGTGTTTGCTGGAGAACACTCCCGAGTGGAGAAGAGGGCCTAATGGTTCTCGGACACTTTGCAATGCTTGTGGCCTCTTTTACCTGAAACTCGCCAAGAAATTCGGCTATGAAGATGCCAACATCATCTTTGCCTATAAGAAAAGGCACAACGAGGTGCTAGATCGCATAGTGCCCACCACTATGCAAAGAGACCGCTTCGTGTTGGAGTATAAAGATTCCCAGTGAGGCGAGTAAATGGCTGCTTTTGTTTCATCGACTTTAATTCATCGGGTGTACGGATCGGGAAATCTCATCCGGCCCTGACTAGTACCAGCAATCTGCTGGTTTATCTGCGCGTTGGCAGCAAAAATAGCAGCAACTTGGGACGATAGAAGACTCAAGTGTGAGGCTATCAACAGATGATCTTCGGTGGTGGAACAGCCCTGAAAATTCCGAATTGTATGGGCCAAATGGACTAATGAACGTTCTGCCTCTGCAGATAGAGACAGTTTCTTCAAGACAGCACTTAGCAAAGTGTTTAATTGATCAAGAGAAGACATGAAGTTGGTCTCGTGATCTAATATCAAATCCTGTCTGTGTTGGGAGTAGTTCGGGTGCTTCAAGGTAGAAGACACTGCAATCTCCTCTGTTTCTCCCGGGGTAAGTGTGTAAGTAACCTCTTGATTTGTCGTAAGCGAGTAGCACTTGAAGGTTCCGTGTGCATGTGGCACCAATGCAATCAAAGGCTCGGGAAGACCCTTGTCCTGGCGGATTTGGTGTGCCAAGTCATTATCTATATGGCCATTTTCCACACAGGTGTAGAGACCAATAAGAGACAAATGGGGCGAGACAACCTGAAGAAGCTGGAGCCGTTTCTTAAGGTATTCAAGGTCAACCATGCCATTTTCCACCTTGAGGTCGAACGTATCGAAAGCAGTAACTTGGGCCCCAGCCACTTTCCCCACAATCACCCCATATTGGTAGCTGGACTTGCGGGCCAAGTGGTCGGAGATAGCGAGCGGCACCAAGCTTCGGACCGAAACCTGTACATCCATTCCCCGGCTGCTGATTGGTGAATTGATGTAGTGGTTGGTGTAGGTATACTAGCTGTTGTAGCTGTTGTAGCTGTTGTAGCTGTTGTAGATGTAGTAGAATGCACCAGAATTGATATCGCACCAGAACTGATATCGCACTGGTATCGATCGGACGCACTATGTATACAGATAATTCACTATAGTCTTTTTACTACTATACACTACTCTTTCACTAATACATTCTACCAATACATTCTACCAATACATTCTACCAATGCATTCTACCAATACATCCTACTAATACACTCTGATTATAGTACTGAATACTGGACTTTTACACTATACTGATGACTACTATACAGAATATATGAACCTACAGATTATGATACGCAGCACTACTATACTGACTATACTACAGCCTGTTTCATGCGAGCTTTGAAACATGGGATTCTGAAACATCTGAATTTCTGAAACAGGCACACTCACTCAAGCCTTTTACACAGCATACACGTGATATGATGCTTTCTTACTAGACTCTTCCATACCACTATATTACTAGTCACTGTCCCACCATACTACTACTAATACTACTACTACTACTACTACCATACTAGTGTATTACTAGACTATGCCATGCACATCCATAACCATAATAAATGGTATCAAAATTTTCTGTAATACTTTTTCAAATTGATTATTTAAGCTATAGTATAGACAGTCTTTGATATTGAACTAACCAGAAGCTAGTCTATCCAAAGTACCACCACTCCTTGTCACATAATTAGTTAATGCAGTATGTTTCAGTATTAAGCACATATGTATCACCTACTAATTACCTGCACCGTCTAATTGCTCGTGATACCTGTTAGTATGTTACTCTCACAAAGTACCTGTAACATAAACACTCATTCTATTTATATCTACACTTTAATTAACGTTTTGAATGCATCAACACTTAATTCCCCTCAAAACCAATATCTCAGGAATATGGAAAGTTCTCTGATTGAAGTATAGACATTTTAAGGACAGTTTTGTTGACATAATTATGGAATAGAACTTTTGTTAAAGCAAAGTAATTGTTGTAACACGTAATTATTCAACTACGTCATTGATTTCTAGGAAAATAGTTCTCTGTGTACTTGAGCTTGACCTTCTGGAACCTCCTGGCAACACCATACAGTTCGAGGAGAAGAATTGACGGATGAAACCTGACAGATTAAAGGAAAAAATCTTAAAAAAAATACGCCAACCCCTGTAAGAAGAAAGAATTAAGGGGTCAAGCGAGAGTTTGAAACAAAGACATTAAATACCGCAATAAGCATGTAGATTCTTCTAAATTGAAGTATGGATTGGGTATTTCAAGAATTAAGCTCAAACTCGTTTCCGTTTGATTTCAAGGTCATAACTTTCATTTTGGATGTGATTTGAATTTGGGTTCCCCTGAATACTCTGAAAATCTTATGTTCCATTTACAGTATAAGGTGATAAATACGTAATCAGGTAAGTTTTTTTAAAAATTTAACATCAGATGACCATAATAAACAAGACCCCTTTTGTGGAGTTTGGTAATAAAATAATGTTCTGGAATTAAAGTTTCAGTTCCTCATACAGTCTAATTATTATTGCTGGCTAATAGTAATAATAATAATAATAATAATAGACATACGTGATTCTAGGCCACGCTTCTCATTCCGGAATCTCAGAATTGTCTCATTCGGACAAAATGCTGGGTCAGTTGACCGTTTATGGAATGGTAAAGCTTTTCATATCAGGGATTTCCAAGTTACGTTGAGACTAGCCATGCATAACCATATACTTTACCTAACTCGTATTGCTCACTCTTATTTCGTGGCTAAAAATTCCTACCTTCTGTTAACTTTCGTACTATTGTTTACTGTGGTATGTATCATTTGCTATAATTACACAGACCATTCCATTTTACCTTCAATATTACAAATGTGATACCCACCTAAATTCCCATATATCATTTAATCCATCTTAAACCTCAAGCTCTTATGTGTTCATGTACATTTTTCAAGATAGAGATCCTTATACGGTTTAGTACTGTGCTCCTAATAACTATTACTACCACTTATGTATTAATACAGACTGCGTTATTGTGCTATATGGGACTATAGTACTAGAGGTATGTATTATTCTGACTCCGTTCTAGAACTAGGCTGTGAATGAATCAGGAAGATGTGATGACTAGCACTGCTAAAGAAACATGCATTTAAGAGAGATATACTAGACAATTCTGGTACTAATAGCACTCCCAGAGAACAGCTATTAGTTTTAACAGAGTTTATGTGGAACAGCAGCTTTCAATATAAAATTGGGAGACGAAAATTAGAGGCCTGGAATGTTGTTAGAAAAGTGGTACCCTAGTACATCTACAGGATTATACTACACTATTTTGTTAAGCTATGGACTATCCAATCATGTGTCGTATTAGCTATTTACCAGCTTAACCAAAAGAATTCTAAACTCAGTTCCAGAAGATAATGAACTTGTGATGAGATAGAATACATTTGAGTAATCAACAGACTACTCTTTGCTTATAGAACTGCTCGTTCGATATCACCTTTATTGGCTGAAGATTCCATGCCAATTACCAGACCCATCAATAATAATATTTCAAATTCATAAAGGACGGCTGTTTCATTCGAACTAGGATTTAGCTCTTTTACAAGTTGTGTTGAGTGCTAATAATACATGTACTACAGAATAACGATACCTTACTATACTGTACTATACTGTAAAGTACTATTATACGACTGAATACTTAGACTCTCCTAATCTCCTATTCATTTGATCCTGAGACTACATATGTCTTCAATCATCTTTCAATTTCCGATATTGATATGTGGGTTCATCAGAATCCACTGATTTAGTCCTCTTCTATAACTTCCATAACTTCTTTAACTACTGCGTATATTTGGTAGGCTGACTTTTCTGACTTAATCTGTGTCTATGTTGTATTTATAAACTCTGTAACTTGCCATTAATAACAATGAAAATACACTGAAATTATAATGAAATTACACTGAAATTACACTGAAAGTGTCCCATTCAAACGCACTATGGTGTACTAATTGGGTAGCAGAGTACAGTAATAAGTAAAATATACATGAATAATAAATTATTGTTCTAGGAAATGATTTGTGACTGTTTTTAAATAGAGTTCATTTGACTAATACTTAAATTGACTATGAAATAATTTAATTGCCTAAAAAAGTAGAATGCCATAAATAAACTCTCAATTTTTCGTACCATTTTAAAGTGCGAACTCCTGTGGTCCAATGATTACCATAATAAAGGCCAGTACTCAGTGCTCCATATCAAGCCATTAGAAAAAAAAAGACCAAATGAATTTAGATTTTTGTCTTTGTTCTGACTCATACTAAAACAAACCTGTATAAAAAAAACTGGGGAATTGACTCACAATAAAAATTGGCTACCTGTAAAAATTGACTATGGTACTAACTTTAACTAGCACTGACTATACACTCACACGACCACTACTACGCACAACCACTACTACCTCTAAAACGTACTACATCCACTACACACTACCATTCCTAATATAGAAAATTTATATACTACTACTAACTATGAGATTACATAATTCTGGGTAATATCTAGTACCCTTGAAAGGACACTTCAAAAATACATATATCTACTGTATACTAGCCCAGACCCTAGTGTGTCTTGACAGACTGTGGAGAGTGCGCACCCCAGCAGTAGGGCATCGGGGCCTGCATGCAGAGCAA
The DNA here is from genome assembly GCA_002370915.1 of Metschnikowia lochheadii. Classification (NCBI taxonomy): domain Eukaryota; kingdom Fungi; phylum Ascomycota; class Pichiomycetes; order Serinales; family Metschnikowiaceae; genus Metschnikowia; species Metschnikowia lochheadii. The sequence continues at coordinate 132,557 of NLAW01001562.1, read as the reverse complement.
GGAGAAAAAGCCAAGGCGAAAAAACCACATCTCCACCTCATCTTCCCCAGCCGCTCTTCTCCTTGATGATCATGTCAGTGCATGACCCTATGAGCAGAAAAAGGGACCTACCACAAGAATGCTCGGATGTCAAGCGGGCTCGCACCGAGCATGACCATGACCAATTTTCCGACAAGGTCTACTCCCTTTTCGTCAAGCTGGCCTTGGAGTCCTTGGAAATGGTATGTGCAATAAATTATCGACTATTAAATATTACTCCAATTACCCCCCCCCCCCTAATTCTTTTTCATCCTCCTCTTCTTTTCTTTCTCTCTCTCTTTCTCAGTCATACTAACTTCAGGATCCTCTTAAGCTTAACTCGTTGACTACCAAAATCAACCTCCCCCTTGCACACCGAGAGGCCATCTCGCTCCCACATTTCATCATTGTGCTTAAAAGTCTAGTGGTTAATGTGTCCAAACTAGACAATGCAGCCGCCAGGTCGTTGATCGGCGCCATTTTACGATTCCAGTGGCTCGAACTTCTGGAGCCCGCCAAAAAGAGCCCCGAGTTCCCCATGTTTTTGGCCACCTATGCCCATTTCGTAGGTGCATTGGTATCGTCATTCCCCAAATACCTCCAGGATGTCCTTAAAAAACTAGTGCAGGAGTTTCCCCAGGTGTCGGACAACACATATCCCCATCACGAGATGCTTAGCAAGTTTGTCTCGTACTTCCCCACCTGCATCAATACTATCCCTCAAATCATGCTACTGAACCTCCCCCACCATCTTTCTGCATCCACCAGCGATATAGTCAACTACGTCGCCAACCTCATGAAAATGATCTCCTACTGCCCGGACTTGCAGTTTTCCATCTGGCAGATGGTGGTGGAGATCACCATCAAAATGGATGTGGAGTTGCAGAACGAGTTGGATGATTTGGATGACGATTGCATCGAGGACCTCATTAACGAAGACGAAGAAGAAATCGACGATGCTAATGATGACGACCCCAATGATATGTCTCTTGATAATGACGAGGAGACAGAACTCGTGGCGGTAGCTTCTACACAGAACATCAAGAGGTTGGTATCCAAGCTAGATACCACGTTGAGTCTATTGTTGAAAGCCACGTCGACGTCATTCACCGCGGAAGAGTTGAATTCCGGTAATGGTGTCCCTCTCTTTAATACCCTCACCTCGCTATTCAAAACTCACATCTTACCCACGCATTTCACCAAGTCCATCCAGTTCCTCTTGTTCCACATCACGCAGTATCAACCGGAGTTGGCCGACTCCTACTTGGTGTTGCTTATAGACTTTGCATTTAACCCTAATGAGATCACCGAGAAGCGCCTCAAGGCCTTGCAATACCTCGCATCATATATCTCGCGGGCCAAGAACTTAACCAAGCACCAGGTGGTGTTTATAGTCAGCTACTTGATTGGGTGGATCAACAAGTACATTGCTGAACGTGAGCACGAGGTCTTGTCCTCGTCCAAGTCCAGCTCTGGCTCGTCTTCGTCCGGAGGCATGGAGAGATTTAAGTTATTCTATGCCACCTTCCAGGCCTTGCTCTACATTTTCTGCTTCAGACACAATGAGTTGCTGAAAGTGCCAGATGAAATTTCTGCCGGGGATAGTGAATGGGAATGTGACATCGACAAGTTCTTCCAACGTGCCATCATAGTCCAGTTCAATCCCTTGAAGTACTGTGACGAGACGGTGGTGTTCATTTTTGCCAAGATCGCAACCAAGTTGAATGTCTGCTACTGCTACTCCATCATCGAGAACAACAAGAGGGAACGAATGATCCAGACAAACTCAAATCTTCCCTCGTCGGTGGGCAACTTCAGACACAAGCAGGAGTTCTTGGATCTCGAAGCCTACTTCCCCTTTGACCCCATGGTCCTTCCTGTGTGCAAGAAAATTGTTAGTGCAAACTATGTGGAGTGGAGAGATGTGAACCCAAATACTGACGACGATGATGATGTAGACAGTGGGAGTCATGGTGAAGATGATGACGAGGACGAGGATGAAGATGAAGATGACGACGATGATGAGGATGAAGAAGAGGATGAAGACGAAGATGATGATGAAGAAGATGATGAAGATGGTGACGAAGATTAGATCGAAGAAGTTGATGTCAACAAGGTTGGCGATGCCGAACGTGCTCAGAAGACAGCGAATATGGAAAGCAGAGACCGTCTCGGTCGGAAGTTCTCGAGATATTTGTGGATTACGATATCAGTCTTTATAAGCATGGAAATAAACGTGTTGGGTTTTATTTTGGCTCGTAACTTTGTAGATTTTGTTCGACAATTCATCAGATCGCCGGCGACGGCTTGATCGATTAACCATGGGCCGCACACTCATTGGGAGCAATCTCAAATCATTCTTTCACTCTCACGCACTGCAAATGCAAATGCACGGTTTGCAAGCAAGCACTGACTGCAATCGAAGTGATTGCAAAAAAAAAATTAAAGACTGAAGTTTCAAATGAGAAAAAATGATCCTGCCCAGGATCGAACTGGGGACCTTCTGCGTGTAAAGCAGACGCCATAACCGACTAGACCACAGGACCACTTCGCGAGTTGTTTGTTTTTGTGGCTTTTACCACTACACTTACTAAAGATTTCTGAATTACACATTTTCAGACTATCTACACTACAAGTTTTATTGGAATGATTTTATTTTTGATTGTTTGTCTATGCTAAATGGTCTATTGGTTCTCATCTTCAGAGTCTTCCAAATCCAAGTCGGGGATTTCGAGTTCAGACCCTTCAGAGTCACTCTCCTCCTTGTCTGAGTGCTCCTCCTCCACATGGTTTGCAGCCTTTACTTCAGCAATGTCCTGGGCATTTTCGGCAGGCGTTTTGAAAGTCTCAGTAGACATTTGTGTATCTGGTTTTAAAGTTCCCTTGTTCATAGAAACCGGCTCAGCACCAGTCTCCTCCACCTGGTTCTCCTGCTTCACTGTAGCAACATCCTCAGCATTCTCAGTAGCAGTCTTAAACGACTTAGCGGTGAAAATGTCTTCAGATGCCAGTTGAGGTTCAGGCTTAGCAGTCTCCTCTTTTCTAGCAATCCTCTGTTTCTTGGCAGGACGAACGGGTTCGGGAGCAGGAACGTCTTCATCTTCTTCATCGTCTTCCTCAAGTGCATCACGTGGCTGCACCATCTGGGGCAAGGGAGGAAATCTGGGGTGAGTAAACACCTCAAGAAGTTCCGACCGTGGTAACAACGATGCAGCAATAGGCAAAATCGAGGCCGACTCCGGTGCTGGGTGCAACAGCGCAGCAAGAAGAAGTTCCTTGACATCCGCAGGAATGGCCCCATGGTTATGAGTGCAAGCAAACTTGACCGCATCCACAATGACCAACTTAAGGAACTTGTTGTATTGTGTGGAAGGCAAAGGGGTATTTTTGAGCACCACGGTGAAGAAGTCAAACACTGTCTGGCGTGTGAAATCCAGAACATTGTTCTCGAAGAGATGCTCATGGGAGAGCAAGTCAGCCAATGGGATGGAGGCATTTTTCTTGGCCTTTTTGCGGGCCGCCTTGGATGAGTGGGATAACTTTGTCTTTGAAGCCTCCGAATGGTTCTGCAACCACTGGCCGTTGGCCCGGGGCTGTACCAAGAAGAGGGCCACATCCACTATGCGCGAGATGCTGGGGTAGTCGGGAAAATACGACGAGAGCAGTAAGTAGTTTTTGGCGCAGGCAATGATTTTGGTGATCATGGACTCGTGCTTAAGGATCCGAGGCTTGTCCAATTGTTTGTTGTTGAGGAACACAAGCAGCTCCAACACGGAGAAGATGTCCGATAAGTGAGGAACTAGCACACCAGAGTACTTTGCAGGCAAATCAGCCAAAACCAACAAAGCAGCCTCGTAGCATCTAGCAAGAGAGACGTCCACCAAATCCCTAATTTCCTGGTCCCGGATCTCGCCCTTGAACGGTAAGAACTTGGTGTTTATAGAGCACACAAGCTCTATGGCTGCGAGCACACGGCCAATGGGTACTGGCACTGCAAACCGACTGCCACTGGTAAGGTATCCCAGAAGCATCTTCAACAAAAGTTCCATTCGGTTGGAAATGCTTAAAATCGACACTGGCCGGTTGATATCAATGTGGAGAGCCAGAAAAATTTCGGGTTCATCAGCCTTGGAGAGTTTTTTAAGCAAGGCAGTTATTTCCTGGTCTTCCTTGACATTGATGAAATTGGTGTAAATATCCACCGTCCCAGCAATATTGGCCACCAACCGGTCCACATCCTGTCTCCAGTGCACGTCAGGGCCATCTTTCTCAATGATAGGCAAGGTAGCAAGCGTAGAACACACAGTTTTCTGGAGTGTCTCGGGCATACTGAGGAAGCCTTCGGTTGAAAGCATCGCCAAAAGCTTTGTCTTCAACTTATTGGCAAATGGCCGAGACGTGGTGGGGTACTCCTCTATAAGCGTCTTCAACGACGACAACATCAAGTGTGGGTTCTGGTCCACGCGGGCCAAGTAACCCGAAAAAAGCAGTGCCAAATTAGGAGTCAACACTTCACGAGTAAGCGTGGGTTTGCCCTTTATACTAGCACAAAGCTTATTGAGGCAGTCCACGGTAGACTCCAAGATGAGCTCTTCATTGGCAAAGGGAGAGCCCAAGATTTTAATGAGTTGCGCAAAAAAAGCTTGTCCTTCATTAGCCAATACAAACACACTATCGGCAAGAATGTGTACGATACTGACTCCACTCCATATACTATAGGCATCAGAAGCTCTGCACAAGTTAAGCGTGCGGCTGGTCAAGTGCTTCAAGTCGACCTTGGAGATGGAGGCCAAGTTTTCCCGCTCGGCATGGAGAGTTGCCAAGATGGGGATCACGCTTTGAGGTGCCTCTTTAAGACTGTCTATAACAAACGCCAATTGTGAAAACATGTGATTGGTGCTTGATGTAGGTAGTATATAGTGAGATGGTGATTTTTCGCGATGACTTTGCGCAGCCAAATCTGTAGTGCGACATGGTATTAGAGGAGTAATAGGTAGACATATTTGTATTAATTGTAATACGTAAACTTCTCTGTATAAATTGTGATAGATAAACTTATCTGTATTATTTGTGATAGATAAACTTCTTTGCATTAATTGAGATAGATAAACTTATCCGTATTTATTGCTTATATATTTCCTTTTATTATTGTGACTGAATGTATAATTTATAGTTATTTAGTGTAGCAGTGTCAGTTGGCCTGTTGTTGGCCTTTTGTTGGCCTTTTGTTGGCCTTTTGTCGGCCTTGGATTCAGGTTTAATCGCTTTGTCTAAAACACTCCACTGAGCAACGAGTCAAAGCCAAATGGTTCGTAGGCTGTACCTTCACCCTCGAAAAACTTGGACATCGACTCCACCCAGTGCAATCTCAACGAGTGCAACATGGCCGATGTGCCCTCCATGACAACTAAAATCACCACCGTCAACACAAGCCACATGGCAAAGAGACACACCGTCATGATCACTCCAACCACGCCGGTGGTGCTGAATGCATTGGCAATGGTCATGGTCCACAACACCGTGGACAATTGCGCATGTGCTAACGACAAAGCCCACAATCTCAAGTAAGAGGCTGTGTGGGACACACAGTTCAAGCAGAACTCAATGGTGTGAATCACCTGGTGGATCATTATATCACCAAAGTTGTGGCCGTCCTCATGGGCTCCTTCGTCGTCATCATCATCATCGTTTTCCTCGTGGTGCTCGTGCGCTTCTTCGTTATTGTCTTCTCCGCTCAACGCATTGTATTTATGATCTTTGGCTTCTTTGTCCATTTGACGCTTCAAGTAGAGAGGCTTGACAAGAATCAACCATGGAACACAGATCAATGCCACCAACACAAGCAACACCTGCACGGTCGACTGGCCTTCGTATAATGGCTCCACAACGGTTCCTGGAGACAAGAACATTGTGATCAACATATTCAACAATCCTGGAGGTTGCTTTTGAATAGCATACCAGTTTACAGTCCACTTGTAAACAATACAGAGGGACAAATAGCCAAAAATACCTTGCATGAACAACAAGCCAGGAATGAAGTTTCCAATAATGTCAATGAAGCTGTTGAAGTGAAGAGCGTTCACCAACGAGAAGAAGTACGAGTAAGTCATGTGGGTGTAACCCATCAAAACAGATAACTTCATCTTGTAAGAGTTGGAGAACAAAAGAGCGTTTTCCGATCCGTGCCAAGCTGGGTCCAAACCGAAAGCGTATGTTCCCACTTGCGTAGCATGGATGGTTTCGCCCACTTTGAAATGCTCAGGCCACTTCCATCCAGATGGGAAGAAGTCCATAGACTTGGAGAAAATATCGTTGTACAAGAAACCAGTGTACATGGAGAAGATTCCCATCAATAACAAGATGTACCGGCCGGAAAAGGCCATGTCGAAGATCTCATCTCTCTTCATAGCTTGAATAGACTTCTCGTAGTAAACCATGACCACAGCGGCCATGAACAAAATGATACCGTGTCCCAAATCACCGAACATAATGGCAAACATGAATGGGAACGTAATGATAGTAGGTAAACCAGGGTTTACCTCGCGGTAGGAAGCAACACCGTAAGTATCACAGATACTCTGGAATCCAGCCGTAAACTTGTTTGTGCGGTGGAAAGTTGGCGGAGTCTTGCTGGTCTCTAAGACATTGACGATGGTGGGAATGGACGAGTTGATGGACTTCACACACTCAGTCAAATTGTCAATTTCATCCGAAGGCACCCAGCCCTCCGCAATCAAGGTCTTTCTGGAGCCATCGTAGTCACAAAGATTCATGGTCTTGTACACGGCCTTTTCTCTGGCAATCACTTCCCACCACTTGCTCAAGTCTCTGGAAATAGCCACCAATTCCGAGTTCAAAGCAAGTTCGGTTTGCTGCAAGACAGTGGAGATATCAGCCAACTTGACATCCACAGCAGCCAATTGCTCCTGTCTCAAAGATGGAGAAAGGTCAACATCGTACAAGTCAGCCTCCAAAGACTGGGCAATCTTCTTGATTCTCTGGTAGATCAATGAACCATGAGAGAAGATAATGAAGACATTTTTGTTGACATAAGAGTCGGTCTTATGGTCGTAGACCGCTTCTGGCAACTCCTCGGTGTAGTAGTACAAGTTACCTCTCAAGATTCTCCACAAAATTTGCTGCAAAGTAGCCACCTTGGATCTATCAATAACACCACTAATGAAGCGGGCATGGAAGTCGGTGGCACCACCAAGCTCCAATTGAGACAAGAGGGCGTCACTCTCGTTGGTGTCGGAAGCAGGCCCGCCGTTTTCATGCATGAATCTCTGGACGGCCTGGATGGTGTATTTGAATTGCTTCAAGTCCGACTTCTTGGTGTTCAAGGACTCGGTATTGTCAGCAAAGTCCAGAGTTCTGGCCTCCAAAAGTGCAGCATTTTGCAGGTACACGTCGATCTCGGATTGAGGTCCAATGTCTTGTTCGTCGGAGTAAGGGTAAATGACGGCCTCGATTTTCTGCTTGTCAAGAAGCAGCTTGAGGTAAGTGTATTGACGTTCGATCTCGTCGAGCTTTCTCAACTCCAGCACAAAGGATCTCTGGAACTCGCTGATTTTCTTGTTCAAATCTCTGAACTGAACCAAGTTAAGCTTCCCAATTTGGTACATGACATCCCGGGATATTTCCGCAGGCACATAGAGCTGAACCAAGGACATTTCCGCCGAGCCTAAGGGGTTAGTAAAAGAAGGAGCAGTGAGAAGGATTTTTAGTATACATACGGAAAACGGCCTCGTACTTTTCCGACATGTTTGGGGGAGGGTTGAGTCAGAAAGAAGATGTCAGATAAGCGTGAGGGAGTCCTCGATTAAAATTGGCCAGGAGAATGCCGAGCAGTGTGTGCAGGCGCACCATATCAAAAAAGTGATTTTCCTACCTACGGACGGAACCCATGTGCCTTTAAATAGAAAAGAAAATGGTTTTGTAAACTTGTGTTTGTAAACATGTCTAGGAGAATAAATATTCTTCTGGGATCACCTATTGAAAATGGCTATTTAGTTTTCAATTGGTGTATTTACTATGGCAGTTGTTGGTGGTTGGTTTCTGGTGGTTGGTGGTTGTATTGCTTAGTGCTGAATTGCGTATGAGCTGCGCAGCTGCGCAGCTGCGACACTGCGTGGGAGCAGTCTTTCGAGCACGCTGAGTGAGGCCAGGGCAACAAACCAGCTATGCATTCTATGGAATGTAAACTTTACACATACATAAAGGGAATGAAATGATCTATTGGTAGGTGACTTAGAGAAAGAAATAATGTATGATATGAATTGATATAATTTCATGATTTTTCACTTTTGTTCTTTTCTCTCCTTTTTTTTTTCTGTTCTCTTAGGCCTATTATGTCTTTAGTGTGCTTTTTTTGGTATTTGCTGCGAACCACACCGATTAATCTGAGAGCACTACAGTAATATATAAATACAAAACTTCTACTAATGAATGTAACAACCATTTTTTTTTTTAAAACCTTCACCATGCCTTAAAATATACTATACTCACTATACCCACAATAAATACAATAACTCCACAAAAACTTGGTTCTCCTCTTTTGGTGTGTCTAGTAGTCCCCAGTATACGTGGATTGGAGGTGTGGTGTACTTCCTGCAGGACAGTGAGATGAGACCTTTTCTCTCTTATTCATATAGTACCGAGCACACTATAGTCACACACCCCCGCCAAACCAACCACACAATGAAGAACTTGGTGCTTCTAAACCGTGGGCACATCCAGCCTGAGTCTCGGACTTACCCCGACCTCACGCCCGTGGACTCGGTATTCGACCCCGTCTCAGATACCATTTCCGTGGCTCTTTCTTCTCCAGAAAGCCATGTCATCGAGGTGCAAAAACTCATGAAAAACGGGCTGGTCCAGGTATTGGCATCTTTCCCCGGACCTCAGGCTCAGCTTTTAAGCTTCAACCATTTTGCCGACTCCGCTCTTTTGGTATTTGTCTTTTCCAATGGTGACTTGATCTCCGCCCAATACGATATGGCTGCACCCGACTATGAGACCAGTAGCGTGGAAATCGTGGGGCTGATTGATGCAGGACTTGTGGCCGCATGCTGGTCGCCCGATGAGGAAACCTTGGTTCTCTTATCCCAGACTTCCTGCCTCTTGTTGCTATCACGTGCGTTCGAACCTATATGCGAGAAGACGCTTGACTCCAACGACATCACGGTTTCAGATGCGAAGCACGTTTCGGTGGGCTGGGGTAAGGAAGAGACCCAGTTCAAGGGAAAGGGCTTCAAGGCCTTGGAAAGAGAGAGAGAGGCCATCAAGTATGCTGGTTTGGACCTCAAGGAAGACTCTCCATTGAGAGACCCTACTGTGGCTCCTCTCGAAAAGGGTACGGTATCTACATTTGACAATGATACGGTCAAGATCAGTTGGCGTGGCGATTGCGAGTATTTTGCTGTTTCTACGGCTGAGGAGGCTTTGATTGAAGCCACTCTGGAGTTGGTCAGACGCAGAGTCATCCGGGTGTTCTCCCGTGAAGGTGTATTGGACTCTGTGTCTGAAGCTGTGGATGGCTTGGAGCACAACTTGGCCTGGAGACCTTCGGGCTCCTTGATAGCTTCCACCCAAAGGTTTGTGGATGCTGATGGAGACCATGTTCTCCAGGTCGCCTTCTACGAGAGGAATGGGTTGAGACATGGTGAATTCAACACCCGCCTAGACCCCTCATCCGAAACCATCTATAACTTGGAATGGTCGTGCCACAGCGATATCTTGGCGTTCCAATTACGGGACAGAGTCCAAGTTTGGACCACCAAGAACTACCACTGGTACTTGAAACATGAGCTTTACGTGACGGAAGAATTGCCTGCCAACGAAGTGTCGTTCATCAAGTTCCACCCGGAAAAACCTCTACAGTTGATGGTGGGTACCACTCTTGGAGGCGTGAAGATGTACAACTTTGCCTACAATATTGTGTCGGGACCAACTGTCACAGGCAAAGATTCGGGAATGACCGTGGTGATCGATGGGTGTGAGGCCAAAGTCACGCCTCTTGCGGTTGCAAATGTTCCTCCTCCAATTGCTTACAGAGACTACGATTTCGATAGTCCCTTGGTGGCTGCAGCTGTGAATGGATCAAACGACCAATTTGCGTTTGTTTCCAGTTCAGGTGATATCAGCATAGCATCGATTTCTTTGGAAGACATGAAGCTGGTCAAGGACCCCGTGGTCAAAACCTTTCCTAAATCCTTGTTTGCTTCGGAGTTGGACTTGGTCAAGCAAGTGTGTTTCATAGGTGACCATCTGGTGGTGGCATTGGTGGACACACCAAGCTCTTCTACACTTGTTTTTTTCCAAGCATCGGAATCGGAACCAGTGAATTTCGTGACCTGGGAGTCTCGTGCCGTTTTAATAAAATCAGCCTCCGACTTCCAAAGTGCTGTTGTTGAAAACATCGATGGTTCAGTTTTGAATCTTCAAGAAAACGGATCCTACGCTCCAGTCACTAGATTCCCCGTGCTTTGCCATGAGCTCGAGCTTGCATTTGGTGGCCCAGACTATACACCAGTTGCCCTTGGAGTGTCCACCAACGGAAAACTTTATGCCGGAGAAACCCAACTCACAACTGCTGTCACGTCCATCAAAGTCACCGACACCCACTTGGCGTTCACCACTGCCCATTCTCAGGTATGTTTCGTGCACTTGAAAGATGTCACTGACCCAGACAACTTTGCGTTTACCCAGAGCACCACACACGATGAGAGAACACGGCAAATCGAGAGAGGGTCCACTCTAGTCTCGTGCATCCCCTCCAAGTACTCTGTTGTGTTACAGGCGCCAAGAGGCAACTTGGAGACCATTTGTCCCCGGATCATGGTGTTGAACGGAGTCAGAAAGTTCATCCAAGGACTTGACTACCATAGTGCTTTCGTTGCATGCCGTACACACCGCATTGACCTTGATATCTTATACGACTACGACCCAAAGCTTTTCCACGACAACGTGGAGACCTTCCTCCGGCAAATTGGACGCATCGATTACTTGGACTTGTTTATTTCTTGCTTGCATGATGAAGACGTTACCGAGACCAAGTACAAAGATACTTTGGTTCAAAGTGAAGTGCCCGATCTCTCCAAGTTATCTCTTGGTAACCATGAGCTTGACGATAGATATGATTCTGGCACCAAGAGGATTATTGTCAATTCTAATACAGAGAAGACGTCTTCCAAGGTCAACAAGATATGCGAGACCATCCTCGAGGTTCTCTCCAAGGAACTGTTTGAAAAGACATATTTGCAGACCCGGATCACGGCCTATGCATGCCAGAAACCAGCCAACTTGGCAGGAGCACTCTCGCTCATTTCGTCCTTGACCGATGCAGACGAAGTTGAGCAGGCCATCACCCACCTTACGTTTCTCCTGGACGTCAACAAGCTTTATGACCATGCATTGGAGCTCTATGACATCAAAATGGCATTGAACATTGCACAAAAGTCCCAGAAGGACCCTAAGGAATACTTACCTTTCCTCCAAAACTTGCATGTTCAAACCCCATTAAGACGTAAGTTCCTCATCGATGATTTCTTGAAAAAGTTCTCCAAAGCATTGAATTGGCTCCATGAACTAGGTCCTGAGGCCGTCGACGAACTTGATAACTATGTGGTAAAGCACAGTCTCTATAAGGAAGCTTTGACCATCTACAAGTACGACGAGGCCAGAAGAAAGCAGATCTTAGCCTTATATGCCGACAGCTTGTATGACGAGAAGAAGTTCAGCGAGGCCGGAATTGCCTATGAGCATCTCAACAACACTAAGAGTGCTTTGGAGAGCTACATCTTGAGCAAGCGGTGGAAGGAAGCTATTTACTTGGCGCAAAGCATCCAGGACAAGGCCTTGGTTTCTGAAACCGCCCAGAAATTATCGGCCATGCTCAGTGATGATCACAAGTACTCACAAGCAGCGGAAATCGAGGTCAGATTTTTGGGCAATGTGGATGAGGCCGTCAGGCTCTACTGCAAGAGTTACGAGTACGCCAGTGCCACACTTTTGGCCTTAGACAGTGGTAAATCAGAGCTTATTGAGGAGATTGTGGATGTTCAATTGGGCGAAGGCTTTGGAGTGATTGCCGAGCTTTTGGCTGACTGTACAAGCCAGTCCAACTCCCAATTGAGAAGATTAAGAGAGTTAAGACAAAAGAAGGAGGAGGACCCCTACGCATTCTACGGCATTCCAAACGACGACTTGGATGCTCCAGATAACGTGTCGGTGGCCGCATCTGAAACTTCCACCACACCCTCATTCTTCACCAAGTACACAGGCAAGACGTCGGGCACAGCCAAAACAGGAGCATCTCGGAAAACAGCCAAGAACAGAAAGAGAGAGGAGAGAAAGCGGGCCAAGGGCAGAAAGGGCACCATCTACGAGGAAGAGTACCTCATCAAGTCGGTGGGACGGTTGATCGAAAGACTCAACCTGACCGAGGCAGATGCCTTGGCTTTGGTGGAAGCTTTGGTCAGAAGACACAAGATCCAGCAGGCATACCAGATCCAACAGAACTGGAATGTGCTCACCAAGTTCTTGAGTGAAAACATCGAGGAGATCCACAACATGAGCGAGAAGGACCGTGAAAGAATCAACGACGACGGTGAGGTGTACCTTATAGACGAGATTCCTGTTCCCAAGATCAAGCCGTTCCCCAAGTTGGACATATTAGACTTCTGATGACATCAGAACCACGATCACTTCTAAGAGTCACTTGGCCCTACCAAGTTTATTGGGGACCACGAATTTAGATAAGTAACAAGTACTAGACGTATCAAGAGAATCCAACAAGGTCTATTGAACTTTACATTAGTCATCTGGTTAAAATATACTTATAAAATCTCTATGTAACTCCACTTTTTCGTAAGCTTCACTTTTTAATAGACTTCACTTTATAGAGCTCCACTTTATAAAATGCACTCATAAACTCCATTATATCCAAAACAATCCCATCTCTATGATAGGGACTGATTCATCATAGGTATCCTTCATCATAAGAACTCCATTTTATCATTATTCAGGAGTTCACTTCTTTCAAAAATACTCCACTTTACCATCATTAAACAGCCTACCTTTATAGTTGCACTTTCTCATCAACTCACTTCGATAAATCCACTTTTAAGGATTTCGTCATAGGACTCCTCATCATTGACTCCAAATTATCAATAACCCCACATTATTCTAAGCATTTTATGTAAAATCTCTTGTACTGCTTTATACTTTTTGACCTCCAAGGATCTATCATGAGGGCTCCAACTTTATGGAGGTGCCTGTATTGAGCAAGTCAGTAAACTGCAATATGGCATTGCGTATGCCATTAGTAATGGCTATTTTCAGACTATTACTCAACGACAAGTACTTATGCGGTTGGTTAGTAGACTCGCCAAAACCCTGGGCCTCTATGGAAGTGCCATCCCGTAGACTGATACGGATGAGAGCCCTTCTCTTGGCTGAAAACACCTGGTTCTCCACATCCTCTTCCTGCGAGAGTGTCTCCACATCCAAAACTGACGACGACCAGCCGTTGAATCCAAAAGACTCATTGACTAGTTGTATGAGGATGGACGAAGATACCTGGCTCAAGCCACACATCTTGTAGCCCTTTTTCTCCCTGCTCTGGAGGACCATTTCAAGCCTTGACTGAAACGTCCCGATCTTCAGCTTTGCCCAATCGGAAAGAGGAGGAGCGCTAGGTTCCTCTTCGTCCACATGTTCATCAAAAAGGGAGAGATCTGGAAATAAAAGTGTCTCCATAGCATTAGGGTCTTGGCCAGAGGGGTCCACATTTCCCCCTGTTGCGGAAGTCACCCCACCATGTTCCAGTCCCACCAGAGCAGGATGAGTTGGATTTGCAGAATGACTCAGTTCCATAGAATGAGTCAGTTCTACAGAACTACTGACTTCCGCTTCATTCACTTCTGATCCTTTCTCTTCTGCAGGCATCAGAGTTGGACTGCAGAGGTCATAGTTATAGGTACCAGTTTGACTGGAAGTGTGAGGTACGCGTATAGGTATATGCACACCATATCGTGTTCTTTCAGAGTCTCACCTCGATATACGTATATATATATATACTTATATATACCACACCCCAAATTACACTTTGCGTTCCATATTGGCAGGCGAAGAATGGGTATATTTAGCGGCATCTCCCGGAACTCGGGCCACAAACCGGGCCAAGAAGAGGAAGCCATCCAGACTCTTAGCAACCGTTTGCAGCATGCCACGCTAAGTGCAGACCGGAAGTCGGCCGTGTTGGGCTTGAAGAGCTTTTCCCGCCAATTCAGGGAGCCTGTTGTGCAACATGGACTCCGAGCCCTTCTCCTGGCGCTTGGAAAGGATTCTGATAATGCTCCTGTGGTTAAGGCCGTGTTGGAAACGCTCTTGATCTTGTTTCTACGAGGAGAAGATGCCAGCGAGGAATCTGCCTTGGGCTGGATCTCCAACCAGTCGCGTGTGCAAAACGGGAAGTACCCGTCTCCTTTGTTGGTGGAGCGAATTGAATTGGATGAGTTTTCTGATTGGATAGCTGATGAAATGATCCTGTCGGACGAACATATCAAGGTCTTGATGTATGTGTTGCAGGAACACCAGGGTTTCCAGGTACGGATGTTTTCGTTGCAACTATTGGAGGCTGTGGTTGCAGCTAGACCTGAACGGGCCAAAGATTGTGTCATTAATACACCGTTGGCTGTGTCCACTATCGTGGCCTTGTTGGATGACCCCAATGATCCTATACGGAATGAAGCCATTTTGCTTTTGATGGCTTTGGTCAACCATAACTTCAACATCCAGAAGTTGGTGGCATTTGAGAATACCTTTGAGAAGATCTTTGAAATCATCGAGGAGGAAGGCGGTATCCGTGGCTCCATCTTGGTGCAAGATTGCATGACGCTCTTGACCAACCTTTTGAGGTACAATGCCTCCAACCAGAAGTTCTTTTTGGAGACTGATTGTGTACCTCAATTGGCTCGTTTGATAGCTGAACCTATTGAGGATAATCAGTACAGTGGAGAAAATGAACCAATTCCTTCTGCTCCCATCATCTGGACCGACCAAAGACTCCAGAACATGACCATTGCGTTGGAAATATGCGAGTCGTTTGTGGATTCCGACAATCAGGAGTTGACCAAGAACCAAGAAAAGCTTTACTCCTCTGGAATATTCTTCAGTGTTCTCAGACTCGTCTTTTCTCCAGTCATGGAGATTCCCATTAGAAAGACTGCCCTCAAGGTCACTGGCGACATCATCGCCGAAAACCCTGACTTGCAGTACCAATTCTCCCAGATTGACGTTCCATACATGGATCCTTCAATGCCAGTGCAACTCCAGTCGTTTGACCAGAACATTCCTGCTCCGCTTGCTCTTCTCAACTGGACACTTCTTGTGAACTCGGTTCACATTTTCGAAATCAGAGTTGCTGCTTTACAGTGTCTTATCTGCTACTTGAAGGGCAACGAAGAGGCGAAGCTAGCATTTGTCTCTGATCAAATCAAGGCCAGCAAAAACCCCAACCACTACACCGAACTCCGGGAACAAGTCTCTGAAAACGGCGAGGAGGCCACGCAGAAGCCAAGTGAAAATATACCCGTGGACGAGAACCTCAAGAAAACTCCTTATGCAAACATCTTCACCGTTCTCACTATGTACGATTCAGACTTGAAACTCAACCCATACTGTGCGTGGTTTGCTGCCGTGTTGTTGGTATACATCTCTCAGGACTCTCCCGAAACTAAATTGCTTATGCGGGAAACCAAAATCGGGGATGCAGAAGAAGGCGAGGAAGAGATGTGTTTGATCCAGGCTTTATCGGGGATGCTCATCACGAACCTTGATAATCCAGATCCGAGAATGGCCATTGGTTATTTGATACTCCTTACTTTCTGGTTGTATGAGGACTTTGATGCAGTCAATGATTTCTTGAGTGACTCATCAATGATCAAGGCGATTTTGGCCTTTTTGTCTAAGAACTCAACCGAATCTTCCGACTTGGTCCACGGCATGTGCTGTGTTTTTGCAGGTGTGTGCTTTGAATTCACCACCAAATTGTCTCCCATCCCACGAGCAAACCTTTATGAATTGATCACAAAAGCCCTTGGTGCTGACCATTATTCGCAGAAAGTCAAGCAATTCAAAGACAATAGCCTCTTCAAACGCTTCGACTTGGATTCGGCATTCGAGCTTGACAAGGACTCGACCGGTCTCCCTGTGTTGTTTTTCATACCAGAATATGTTGAGTTGGTGAAAGACAACTTTTACCGCATCAGGAAAGCGTTATTTCGAGGCCCAGATTTCGAGCCCAGGAGCAGGATTTCCTTCGAAGTCTTTGAGGAGTTGGAAAACAAAAATGTTGATTTAAGGAAAGAATTGGAGACGCTTCAGAAGTTGGCCCAGGAAAATGAAGAGCATCTGAAACAGGAAATCCAACGGTCTCAAGAAGAATTAGAGACGATCTCAAAATCATTGGAGACTTGTCGTTTGGAACTCGATGAAACAAAGCAATCTGAACAAGCCTTGACGACCAAAGTGGAGGAGATCTCAAAGCAGTTGAAGGCTTTGCATTCCGAAAAAAGCAAATGTGAGTCAAGCTTGACTCATTACACCAACGAATACAACAAGATTACCAAGTTGCATGGACAGGATGAAGAAGCAATCAAGTCGCTCAAATTGAAGCTTAGTGACGTCAAGGCCTTGAAGCAAAAGGCTGAGGATGGCATCAACAAAATGAGCAGAGAATTGTTCCAGTTGACCAAAGAACAAAGGGAGTCGAATGCCAAGATCGCAAGCCATGAGCAAGAGATGAAGAAACTCAAGGATTCGCTCGAAACAGAAGTATCTAAATACCGAGCCCAGCTTGAAACAGCACAAAAGGTCAACCAAGAACTCAAAGTCAAGTTGCAAATGGCCGAAGAGAAGGCTCTGGACACAGTGCCAGACAACAAAAGTGGCCCCAAATTGCGTGAATTCCAAATGGAAATCAGCCAGTTGGAAGAAAAGAACGATAGCTTGATGGAAAAACTCCGGGCTGCTGCGTCTGTGGTCCAAGAATTGAGACACGAAAAGACCCAGTTGCAGCACAATAAAAGCGAGCTTGAGTCCGAACTCACCAAAGCTTACGAAGATTTGGAGGCCCTTTCCAATGTTTTGGATGAAGTGAAAGAACTCAAGGAGGGCGAATATAACTCTGAAGTTGACAACATTGACGAATTGAAACAACAGCTTGATTCAGTCGTCAAGGAAAAGTCGGAGCTCGAGATTAAACTCAGCGATGCTGAGAAGAACTTGGAGGATTTGAAGAACTCAGAAGAATTAAAAAGTTCACCCAAAGAAAAGTCTACTGAAGATGATGATGAAGAAAAACAAGGAGAAGTAGTGGCAGCTGGAGAAAATTCAATACTGAACGAATCAAGTGACAGTGAAGAAATCAACCGATTGAAATCTGAGCTTGAACAACTGCACAACAGTCTTCTTGAGCTGCAGTCATCTTTTGAAACTCAAAAGGATGAGTTAATCCAGCAACTTGAAAGCCTTAAGGCCCAGATTGAGGAATCCAAAAATACTCAAGATAAACATGAAGAGTCAGGCCCCAAGGATGCGCAAGTCGAGACTCTAGAGGCCGAGATTTTAGACTTAAAGAATCAGTTGGAAAAGAAGGAGTATGACTTGGGCCTTACAGAGACTCGGATGAAGCATTTGGAGAGCAACATCGAGATTCTCTCGCAAAGTGCATCCAGCTCTCTTGCATCATTCAAACAGAACCAGGATACTCTGAAGACCCGAATTGCTGAGTTGGAGACTGTAAAGACGGAATTGAAGGAAGAAATCGAGCAGTTGAACCGCAAGTTTGCTAAGGCAAGTGAGAAGCAACAAGAGGAGTTGGACGACTTGGAAAACACCAACATGGATCTCGAACTCCTGAATTCGAACCTCGAAAAGAATAGAGATGAATTGTTGCAGAAGTTGTCCAAGCTTGAAAAAGAGACAAGCCAGAAGATCCTGTCGCTTATGCAGAAAGTCGAGGAGTTGGAGCAGTTATTGAAAAAGACAGAGGCAGAAAGAGATCAGCTCAACTCCGAATACATTGAGTTGGAGAAGCTGACAAATATAATCAGCAGTGAGCTTCAAGCTAAGGATGCACTTCTTCAAGCTATGAACAATAAGGGAGGAGATCTCGCGGCTAAGGATAAAATCGTCATTGAAATCAAGGAGAGATTGGCCCATGCAATCAGTGAGCTAGGCGAGTCTGCACAGAACTTAAGAGTGGTGACAAAAGAAAGGAATGACTTGGAGAAGCTTTATGAGGAACTGCAGAGTCGTGTGGAGCAGTTGAACCGTCGGATCTCGCAATTGGAATCGGAAATTGAGTCAAGTGCAGACAATTTGGAGCAGACACGGGCTGAAAAAAGAAAACTTTCTTCTTTGCTGACGAACTACAGTGATTTGAAGAAGGCATACACTGAAAACGCCGAGAAAACGGCTGCTTTGGAACAACAAATTCTGGACTTACAGGAAGCTTTGAAGACTAAAGCCAATGCTTTAGAAGAAAACAAAAAAGCTACCCAGGAGTCCTCCCAGGCAGCAATCTCCGAATATACAGAACGTATTTCGAAGCTTGAACAGAGTCTTTTGGAGAAACAAAAATCACACGATAACGAGGTTTCAGTGATTCGAACAGAAGCCCAAGAGAAGATTGAAGAGCTTTTACAAAAGACCACAAGTCTTGAAAACAATATATCTCAATCAGAGAAAGAGGACTCAAAGACTCTCGCTCTTAAAGATAAGCTTACGGGCATCAATGACGAGTTGAGCACATGCAGACAGAGGCTCGAAGAAAAGAATTCGGAAATCGATTCGTTGAACAAGGAAATTGAGGCCAAAAAGGAACAGATTGAAGTTTTGGTCTCAGAGAAGCAAGAATTGCAAGAATCCCACCAAGAGTCAGGAGAGGTTCTCAAAAACAAACTGGCAGAGGCTGAAGAGCAGCTCCGGGGCTCAACAGAAAAGAACGAGGCCAATTCACAAGAACTCGAGGATTTAAACAAAAAATTGGCACAGCTCGAGAAGCAATTGGCCGAAAAGGAAGAACAAGTCCAAAGGTACCAAGAACAGGCTGATACCAAAGAGTCAACTCGGAATGACAATGAGCAAGCACAGAGCGACGAAATTACTACTTTGAGACAACATGCAAATGAGTTGGAGGCCAAATTGGAATCATTTACCCGCAAATACGAGCAGCTCGAGATAAAATTGAAATCCGAAAAAGATTCGGAAATAATTCATGAATTGGAAAATGAGACCAAAACAAAGGACGAGGCCATGGAATTGAGGCAAATGGAGCAGCAATTGCAACAAGAAAGACTAGAGAAAGAGAGTGCACAGAAGGACCTCTACGACATGATGGTCATATACGAAGAGCAAGAAAGAAAGCTCCAAGAGTGCCAAAGAAGAATGCACGCATTGGATGTATCGGTAGGCCGTGCCGAACAATAAGCAGTGCGGGCAATCAACAATAGCAGAAAACGCCGTTGGTTAGGCACATGCGAAAACGATGTCGCACACGCATATATATTCACTTCCGCATCTATCGTACGCATCTATCACACGCATCTATCACACGCATATTCTTAATAGGGTAAGGCTCCTCTCCCCCCACACGCCCCAATGATTCTCCTTATTGACTCGTATGACTCCTTCACAAATAACCTCAAGCATTTAGTGGAGGCAAACTCGGGTAAGCATGTGGTGACCATCTTCAATGATACTTTTGCAAAGCATGAGTATGAATCAGTGTTCGACACGTGGATCCGCCATTTCGATGCCATTGTCGTGGGTCCCGGTCCCGGCCACCCCGCTAATGAAAAGGATGTGGGCATTGTCAAGTACCTCTACCAGAGGTTTGCAGAGAACCCCGCTGATTGTGTGCCAGTGTTAGGGGTATGCCTCGGCTTCCAAAGCTTGTGCCAAGAGTTTGGCAATCCCGTGATTAGATTAGAGTCCATCAAGCACGGCCAGATCTACCGCATAGAGCCGAAAAAATGTGACCTTTTTTATGGCGCTCCTTTCGATAGTGTGCGCTATCATTCTTTGCATGTGGATACCAAGACATTGAATGAGAACATCGTGCCGTTGGCCACATGCCAGGAGCCCGATAACACCACCTTGTTGATGGCAGGTAAACATGCATCGCTTCCTTTGTATGGTGTGCAGTACCACCCCGAGTCGGTGTGCTCGGAGCAGGGGGGTGTGCTTATACAACGCTTTGATGCTATGGCCGAGCAGTACAATAAAGTGGCTCGCCCACACTTGGCCACGAGCCTGGCTGTGCATGATTACAATTGGGAGAAAATTGATAGACGGGCCATTCACGAAACTAGTCTCTGGCCCGAACCCGAGAGTAGTAGTGATGGTGATGCTGCTGGTAACGGGAACACTTTAAGGTCAATGTTGTACTTGGAGCAATTGACGTTTCTGCACACAGACATCCGCTCCATCGATGTGTGTGATTATCTACACTCCAAGAAGGTGGATTTTTTCTTCCTTAATTCGGCTGCTGACCCTGGAGAATGGTCGATCATTGGCCTTCCAATTAAGGGTGAAAGTGAAGTCATTACCCATTCCATTGATGACTTGCATCATGTACACTTGCTGAGCTACAAGGGTCAAGCCTTGGAAACTGTGAGTGTGAAAGAGTCATCTGTGTGGGAATTTGTGGCCTCCAAGTTTCAGAAACGTTACATTCCTCGTGACATTCTTGAAACCACTACCCCTTTAGCCAAAGGCCGCAAGTTGCCCTTTTTGGGTGGATACATGGGCATGTTTTCCTATGAGGAAGGAAAGCATGTGAGTCTTGAGAAGTTGAAACCGTTCTGTCTGGATGCTACTCCTGACACCAAACTTGTATATATTGAACGGTTCATTCTCTGTGATCATAGAACAGGTACATGGTTTGTGGGGTCCATTCGCAAAGATGACCAGCAATTCTGTGTGGATCTCCAAAAAGAGTTGTACGAAGTGCAACAGATTGATCTTTCTAAAATCCCATCTAGTGTGAAGCATCTCTGCCATGCTGAAGACCAGATCATCAAGTACGAGTTTCCTGATCGGGAAACATACCACCAGCAAATGGACTTGTGTCAGGAAGCCCTTCACTCGGGAGACTCTTATGAGCTTTGCTTGACCACGCAACTGAAGATCTTCCTTCCTCTGTACTTGAGTACTTGGGAAATGTATAAGATCTTGGCGTTGAGGAAAAACCCATCGCCATACTCCGGGTATATGGACTTCGACGACTGCATCTTGGTGTCTTCTTCGCCCGAACGGTTTCTTTCGTGGAAAGATAGTGACGAGCAAAAGAACCTGAAGATTGCCGAATTGAGACCCATCAAAGGAACTGTCAAGAACTCCAGTTCCATGACCTTAGAGGACGCAACCAAGTTGTTGCGGACACCCAAAGAAATGGGCGAGAATCTCATGATCGTGGACCTCATCCGTCACGACTTGCAGTCTTTTACAGAAAAAGTTAATGTCAAGGCCTTGATGACCGTTGAAGAATACAAAACGGTTTATCAATTAGTCAGTGTGATCCAGGGCCATTTGGGCGAAAAGGGTTACAAGGGTATAGATGTGTTGCACCTGTCGTTACCTCCAGGGTCCATGACAGGCGCACCCAAGAAGAGGTCCATTGAGCTTTTGCAGTCGATCGAGCGACTCCAAAAGAATACCGAATCAGGAAGAAGAGGCTTTTATTCGGGTGTGGCCGGTTATTGGTCTCTCACTGACGATGCTGATTGGTCGGTGATTATACGGTCCATGGTGCATTATAAAAAAGACTTGGAGAATGATGCACGCACCAATGTTTGGAGAATTGGAGCAGGTGGAGCCATCACGGTGCTCAGCGAGGAGGAGAGCGAATGGGATGAGATGCAGCTCAAGCTCACCAGTACCTTGCAAACCTTTTTATAGAGATTTCCAAGATTATTTAAGAAAAGTATAGACCAGTTAGTGGATTAGAAGAGTATATAGTCCTAGAGAACAGTATATAGCAGTTACTGGGAATTAGATAACATTATGTACAGTGTACTAATGTAGTACAGTAGTATATAGTACAGTAGTATATAGTACAATATACAATGATAGGAATAATGAGATAAAAAAAGGATGTCAATGATTTCGAGTGTAATATGGCGTAGTAGTGTAGTGTAGTGTAATGTAGTGTGGAACAGTATAGTGCATAGTCTTATAAGATATGGTCCATTCAGTAAGTAGTAGAGTACATAGTCTAGGACAGTATAGTATCTTTTAGTAGTGTAAAATAGTAGCACAGAAGCATCATCATAATACTAGTTCAGAGAAATGGTAGTATAGTAGTATAGTGTAGTGTAGTATAATGTAGTATAGTGTAGTGTAGTATAGTGTAGCGCAGCCCAGTAGTACGGCATGATATAGTGTAGTGCACTGTGTTATGGTGTCATGATAAAGTAGATATAGTAATGCAATATCAATGGTTGGGAAAAAGTAAATAGGTTAGAATGAGTAGTGTAGAATAAATTACTGAATTTAGTATCGTGGAGTAGTGCTCGATTCATATGCTTTTTAGACAGTTCTGTATGATCAATATCATGGATGCAAATACTCAGTCAGCCCCATTCACCATATTATCCACTCATTAAAAATCCATACAAAAAGAATTATAGGTAAATATGCAGAATTGGCGGAATTATATATCTACATATATTTAATGTATGGTTTGGTGTGGTTTGGCGTAGTATGGTATAGTATGGTGTAGTACTAGACTGTAGACTGTAGACTGTAGACTGTAGACTTAGAATGAGGTAAAAAGGACGGCTCTGGGGAGTATACAATTGAAGTTAAAAATCAAAAAAAGTGGACTCACGGTTTTAATTCTGAAAATCAATATTCAGTCTAGACTTTTCCATTTATCTTACGGATTTAAGCCTTATCCACTACTAAAGAAGAGTGTAGTATAGAGTGTAGTATAGACTATAGTATAGAGAATAGAGTATATGATTTAGTTAATGTAGTATAGAGCGGATTAAAGTATGTAGTATAGAAGTGTAGTAGTGTAGAAGTGTAGCATTATAGTAGTGTAGTAGAGTAGTGTAGTAGAGTAGTGTAGTAGAGTAGTGTAGTAGAGTAGTGTAGTAGAGTAGTGTAGTAGAGTAGTGTAGTAGTATAGAGTGCGTAGTATAGTAGCATAGTAGTATGGGTACGATAGTGTCTGTAGTGTGGTACAATATAATGCAATCTACACCCAAAGTGCATTAATGGTAGTATAGTGTAGTACTGTAAATATGGTAGTAGTATAGTGTAGTACTACAGTGTAGAACAGTGTAGTACAGTGTAGTAGTGTAGTACTAGGATGATACCAAGTTCTATACATAGCATGATAGGTAATACTATAGACTGTATATATCATCTCAGAGAGTCATAATAATATTAATATATTATTGAATTGTAGTAGAGCACTGGAGGAGACAACTATAGTACCATACTGTAGTACTATAGTATCATAGTAGTGTAGGCTCTGTGGGTGAGTGTGGGGACCAAAAGCGGTGCGGAAAAGTCCCGTCGTGCGTATACCACAAATCGTCGAGTGCACTGCCAAAAAAAAAACTACCCTACGTAGCAAACCCCCCAACTAGCCCTTCTACAGACATTGCACCGTCGAGTCACTCAGGCAGACTACCGTTTCTATCTTCAGAAATCCTCCGCAATGTCTTTCTTTGGCTTCGACGCCTCCGGGCCCCCGCCCCACTTGCACAAGAAGGACGATAAAGTCTATGATTTTCAGGAAACTTACGAAGGCTTAGGGGAATACGATGAAGAAGACGCCTTGAACTCCGAGACATTCAATGTCAACCAGGTTGGTAAGAATTTTGATTTTTCTTCTACCACCATGCCAAACGCTCACTCGGCCTCCACGGCTAGACCCGAGCTTAGTTTTGCCCGGGCTGCTGCCAACGATGACGAATTCATGAAGGATTTGTGGGGTGAAAACACTCCCGAGCCCAAACAGGCACCTTCTGGAAAAACGGCCCAGGCCCCTAGATCTGGAGACGAGAAGCGGATCTTAAGCTTGGAGGAAATCGAGGCCCAATTGACTGCGATTGACCCTTCAGACTCTCGCAACAACATGCCTCCTCCTCACCAGCAAATGTACCCTGGTATGCCCCCTCAATTTGGTGGTTACATGATGCCCCAAGGTTATATGCCTCCTAATGGACACTATGGAATGCCTTACCCGGGTCACTTTATGCCTATGCAAGCTCCAATCAACCAGATGAACCAGCAATCCATGCCTGTGATGCATAACATGCAAGTGCCACAGATGACGCAAAATATGGCTCAGGTGAACCCTCATGTGGGCCACCCTCCAGTGCCGGGCTCCAACTTCCATGCCCAGGCTCCTGCTGCTGCTGCTGCTGCCTCAGAGCATGTGGCCCACCAACCTGCTGCTCCTGCATCTCTTCAACAAGTCCCTCCTCAAGCTGTTCCTCAAGCTGCTAGGCCTGAAACCGCTCCTACGCAAGCCTCTCAGCCAAGAAGTGACATGTCTCAGTTCCCTGTGTTGGGTTCGAAGAGCCAGGGTTTGACTTCCCAGCTTCAGCCCCAGCTTCATCCTCAGCACCAAGCTGCTTCTCCAAGACTGCCTGATTACTCTCAGCACTTGCGTCAACATGTGCCGCTTGAGAACTTGCTGCCTGCAGAACAGGCCAGATTAGCCAAACGCCAAGAAAAGGTGTCGAAAATCATGAGATACTCGGGTGTCATGAACCCCAAGGACAAGGACTTTGTGACCAGATTTCAGCTCTCTCAGATTGTCACCGACGACCCTTACAATGAAGACTTTTACGCCCAAGTCTACAAGGTGATCCACCCCAAATCCAGCTCGAATGGCCTCGGTGAAGTCCAGCCAAATTCTATTGCTCAAGCTTATTTGGACCAAAGTGGTCACAGACTAGGGGGTAGACACAAGAGGGCAGACGTTGCGTTGCAAAGAATGCAACAACAGGTGCAGAAGGCCGTGACCGTTGCTAAAGAGAGGCAAAAGCTGCCTCACAATGCTAGAGGGGGCGTCTTGGGTAAGATTTCCGTTGTTTCAGGGAAGAAGCCAAGACAGCAATTGGTGATCTTGAGCAAGGCCGCTCAAAAGGCCAAAGAAAATGAGGACCAACAAGAAGATGTGGACGCCGCGCCCAAGAAATCTAGATCCTCGTCTATTGCTGCCCCAACCAAACCTATTAAGAAGTTTTCTAAGAAAGATATCATGTGCATTTTAGAAGATATCATGAACAATTTGATGGCCGTGGAAAGCGAGTCGCGGTTATCTACAGACGTTGAAACTACGAAGTTGTGGGAATCGTTGCATGTCTTGGACCAGGCATCTTCTTCCGGAGACGAAGAATCGTTCGTCAACCCATTTGTGCAATGCCTTAACTTTTCGAAGGCATTGAAGGTTTTGCCTCGTTTATTCAAGTTCTTGACCAGAGAGCAAATCTTAACGGTGATTACTTTGATCATGAGCAACTTGGAGAATTTGAAGGTGATCAAAGATGGTTCTTACACCACTTACGACAGCAAGAAACTTCCCGAGGAAGTGTTAAAGTTGGTGGACACGTACTCGTTGACATTCTGCAAGGTATTGATGAATGCCGTGCAAGATTTTAAGTTTAATGAGATCATTAAGTTGCTTCTTATACTCATTCAGCACAATGTGGTTTCGTTTGTGTCGACTACCAAAATCGGATTGTCGATTTTGACTACATTGCTATCAAGAGCTGAGTTGATGAGAGGAGAGGGTACGATTTCCGCTACTGATTTGTCAGAGTGGACCAGCTGCTACGACGAGTTGTTCACATCGTTGGAGTCACGCATTGCTGCCATCTTCGCTCCAAGTCACAGCGACACCGAGGATGACTATGTGTGGCAATTCTTAGCAACGCTCTCATTGGGAGGCAAGTTGAGCCACCAAAGAATTATTGTGGACGAAGTCAGAGATGAGATTTTCGGGGTAATGAGCAGAGCAAAGGCAATTGACAACAATGACATGGCCAACTTATACAAGAAGCAGAGCATGTTGAACAACTTGAACATGTACTTGGTTGTGATGGGACTTGTTGCGGACGAAAATGAGATCCAGGAGCTAAAAAATTAGGCGGGCGGCCAATTGAATGAATGCCATAGTAGAAACCACAGGAATTGTGCAACAATAGGATCACTAGATAGGATTCATAACGCAAGCCTAAAAAAATTTTTTTACTCACCTATTTAGCCGTAGATGGGAGGGGGCATTCGTGACTTCAAGGAAAAAGAGGAGTTGGAGCCACCAAGTGGTCAGCACGGGGCACCGATGGCAAATAAAGTTCCCCAAATAAAGTTCCACAAATAGATTTTCCCCAATATTTTATCAAAGCGATCAAAATTGCCCTGCCACTCTGCATGTTTAGAGCTGTCAACCTTGAGCCATTCACTTTTCATGTGCACCGTAAGGCTGCAGTACGTCATACCAGCAATCTCAAAGAGGAGTAAGAACAAAGGCAAGTCATATTTGACTAGTAGTTTCGGCAAGTACTATGTAAGAAATCGCTAGGCAATACAATGGATCCTACAGAATGGCTTTAGTCAATGCCTAAAAATGCAGTTCCAAGGACCAGTGGGTACAGCAGACCCTTAAAGCCGTGGAATTAGTTGCGTTTTTTCTTACCTCAAAAAAACAAAAAAAAAGTGGGGAGGGGATCTTTTGTTAATGCTTAATAAAAAGGGTGTAATAAATGAGGCCCCATTGATATTTATTGCGGCCCATTGATTTTATTGAGACCCCATTGACAAGTTAGGAATTATGAGAACTTTTATGCGAAATTGTTGACAATTTTTTCTCTAGATGCTAAACCCACTGCTTATACTTGTAGGAAAAAGAATCTTGATTACAGTTGGACCAAAAAATAAAAAAAAATAAAAATAAAAAATAATTGCCCATGGGAATTAAAAAACAAACAAACAACAAACAAACAAACAGACAAACAGACAAACAGACAGACAAACAGACAAACAGACAAACTAATATACTAGGTTACAGGCAGCAAAGGTAAAGTGACGAAAGAGGAGGAGATATTCGTAGGAAATTTATTTATATCTTTTTTAGATATTTCTATTTAGAACTTCTATTTAGTTTCACTTTAGACGTGCAGCGACGCCAAACAATAAAAGTCCAGACCCAGATCCGGGCTGCGGTGCAGCTTCCCCCCAATTTAACCAGAAAATAACAATAAAGAAGGTCCCGGCCTGGGTGACTACATGCAGGATATTACACGGGAGCCCAATTAGGGGTACCAATTTTGCTGCGTCCATGACCGTTTATTATGTACCTGCGATGCAGCACTGCTCGGTTCTAACGCAGATGTTCAAATAACCACCTGGGTACCAGACGCACCTCTGCTGCCATACGCACACTCGCATCTTATCACGTAGACGCTTTTACTAGTTTTCACTCATCCTAGACACGTTGCTTTTCCTGCGCTTCTTTAAAAGCTTCATCTTGTAATCTTGCCGTTTCTGCTGGTGTTTTGAATTACAAGGTGGCTCTTAAAAAGCACAAGGCGCCCTCTCCCTTCCCGGTCTTTTCTTCTGACTTCTTTCCTGTTTCACTGTCTGATACTCTGCACTGCACGGATACTCTGCACTGCATTTTCCTTGGGATCTATCGGTAACACTAGACTCTATTGGAATATTGCTCAGACTGATTGGCTACAAGGGATCAACGTTAACAAACACATCAAGAGATATTTTCCTGACAAAGAATCTTCTTCCAGAAAAAGCGATATTTTCCAAACAAAGAGACATTTGAACACTCCATTGTGGTGTTGACGCAGACTTAACAACATACCTTATGTTTTTCGACGTCAAGCCTTCCGGCTCCTTGGACAAGGTGCCCTCCGTTGAGCCCAAGTACCTGGACCTACGGGACATCAAGCCTGGCTTCGAAAACCCCCGAGACCTTGCGCCCATGGAAGATTACCATAACCAGCTCTTCACCCATGGCTATGTTCACGGGCACGTGCACCAGCATAAAGACCATTTGCACATCCATGGCCACATCCACAACCACGACCATACGGTCCAGGCCGCCCCGCAACAGACACAGGTGCAACCTACCAACGATTTGGACGCATGCAAGGAAATCGACGAGTTCAATTTATGTGATGATATCTACTGTGATGATCTTGACGACTGTTACTACTACAACTGTGATAATGATGAGAGTGTCAATGCCAATGCCAATGCCAATGCCAACGGGGATGAGCCCAGTGCTCCCGAATCAGAGTGTTGTGATGACCCCAAGTGCCTCACTGAAGTGTCCAACTCCATCTGCACCGACCCCGTGTGCACGGGCAATGAGCGCCATGATAATAGCTTGTGTGATAGCCAGAACTCTAAGGTCAGTATCTTTGAGAATCTTATCCAGAATGTGCTGAAAAACATTGAGCAGTTCTCTGATCCTTCCCAACCCTCCAAAAGACGCAAGGTCGACTTGTTGGATGCTAACACCTCGGCTAGTTCCGATTTCCATATTCACTTCCCTCACCACTGCCACCTGGAATCAGTGCCTTTAACGGGCGACATGCCAATGTCGTCTGAACTTTTCGTGCCTCCAGTCAAGAACTACGAGTCCGAGATCCCCATGACGTCGCCTTCAAATCAGCAGCTGCTAGACTCGTCGCATACTGTGCACCATTCGTGTTTCCATGCCAAGATTCCAGCCAACATGGCGGAGTCTACGTTTCTTAGCAGCCAGAAAACAAACCACTCGGATTATAACTTCTTCGTGCAATTCAATAACCTCAACCCAATATGCAACAATGATAATGGCCTCTCTGAAGTGGCTCCCAAGGAAGAAAAGGCTCCGTCCAACTACTTGTCTCAACCATGCCAGTGGGAGCAGTGCTTCGAGCAGGTGCATGATTCGGCATTATTTGACCATGTGTTCAACAACCACATTAAAAAAGAGTACCAGCTTGAGCCGGACCTCAGCCAGTTCCCCTCAACGAACCCCTCTCGCTTTGGCTGTGAGTGGAATAACTGTGACTTCGTGGAGACCGACTTGAAACTCTTTCTAGACCATTTGTACACGCATACACTCACGGTCGAGAACGATGTCAAGCCTGCGCCTGGCATGCCCGATCTGCGGGCCGTGTCTATGCTTACACCTTCGTCCATTGAGTCATGCAACGATATGTCCAGCTTCGAGCTCATGCCGCAGATGCCCATATACGATCGACCCGACCGGAAAAAAAATGACGTCAACATCACCCAAGTCAAGATCTCGCCCAAAAGATCCACAGCCCAGGTAACCACCGACAGCGACTTCTCGTGCAAGTGGCAGCTCGGCACCAGCCACGATGGTCAACCCATTCTCTGCAACAAGACCCACACCGATGAGGGCGAACTACAGAAGCATCTTCAGGATGACCACATCGGCCACGGTAAGGCAAGCTATCGCTGCTGCTGGCACGGCTGCGAACGCAATGGTGGAAAGGAATTTACTCAACGTCAAAAGGTGTACCGGCACATCCACATGCACACGGGCTACAAACCCTGTGTATGTGATGTATGTGGGCTTCGGTTTGCAGTGCCGGCCATGTTGAAGCAGCACCAAAGAATGCACCTGGGAGAACGGCCTTACAAATGTACTACATGTGGCAAAGCCTTCTCCACCAGCTCTGCGTTGGGTATCCACAACCGGACGCACTCTGGGGTCAAACCTTCCGAGTGCACATGGCCCGGGTGTGGACGCAAGTTCAACGAGCGGTCCAACTTCCACAAGCACCTCAAGACCCACACCAAGTCATACAAATGCGACGTATGCCGTGAGGAGTACCAGCTGAGGAAGGACTTGAACCTCCACAAAAAGCGGGCTCATCTAGTGTGAAGGCTCATCTAGTGTGAAGTATATAGCGAGGGCCCTGCGGGGCCCAGTATGCACACCCGGGACCGCGAAAAATTCCTTAGCCAAAAGCTCTCTATGTAGAACAATTCAACTTTTGCCTTAACCCAACAAGTCCACAATGAAGTCTACGCCGCAGCTTCTTAGAGGCTTGAGAGTGCCCAAACCTGTATATGTGAAGCCCGTATACACCCCACCCTCGTTGGCCTCTATCACGCCCGAGGACCTCCCCAACAATACCTTCGAAAACCAAGGCCAGTACTCCATCAAGAAGACTGCCTACGGCCACTGGCCCGTGTATAAGAAAGTGCAGAATACAAGGATAAGCACCGAAATCAAGAGGGTGCAAGGAAACGTCAGCCTATTTGCACAGGAGTTGACCAAGTTGATCAACAACGGCAATGTGCTCCCTAGGAATATCCGTGTCAACACCCACACTGGGGAGGTGAACATCAAAGGCAACCACGTGTCGGAGATCTGCCGTGTGTTGGAGGAGAACATTAGATTGTGATATCGTGTAAATAGAATAAATGGTATGGAAATCCGTGTAGATAATGTAGTAGGATGACTTTAGCATCAATGGTTGGGATCGATGGTCACGGTTAGATGTTCATGGATAAATGTTCGTGCTTGAAATAAATGAACATGATTAGGATAGTACATGATTAGGATAGTACATGATTAGGATAGTACATGAATAATACGATATTAGTACATGTACTAGAGAGTTCTATCAATGTCTTGATTCCTAAGGATGTCTTAATTCCTACGAATGCAAGATCTCGTGGCCGAGCTCCAGAATAGGTGTGTTTCCGCTATCGGAAGACCCAAACGCAGCCTGTCGGATTTGGATGATCCATGGGTCCTTCAATAACTCGGTGGATGAAGCCCGCTTGCTAGGGTCGTGCTCCAAACACCGAGAGAGAAACCGGATACCCTCTTCACTGAGTTGGTCCGACGATGGGAGCTGTGGTTTATGGCCTGCTGCAATGTGGTACATGATAGCCCACTCATTATCCAAATTGGCCCAAGGCCGTCTTCCCGTGGCCATTTCAAGCACACAGCATCCCAAAGACCAGATATCCACCACTCCATTCTTCGATGAAGCTTGACCAGTAATCACCTCCGGCGACATGTACATGGGTGTACCCGTCATGGAGTTAAGGTTCTGTGGGTCTCTTCCACCACTTCCGGCTCCATGGACTGACGATAATTTTCTTGTTTTTCCAGTGGCAGCAATGACCTTGGCAGCACCAAAGTCAACGAACTTGATCACACCATTGTGGTCCAATAAGATGTTCTCGGGCTTGATGTCCCGATGCACCACTCCTGATTGGTGAAGATAGGCCAACCCCTCTAACATCTGAAGGGTATAGACCTGGATCACCAACTCATCTTCGATCCTTCCATGTGCCAAGAGACCCGAAAGTGATCCTCCTTCACAGTACTCCATGAATATGTACACCTTATCGCGATGCACTTCCACTCCAAAGTATTGTACGACGTTCGGATGATTAAGCATCTCAAGAACAGTCATTTCTTCCCTGATGGACGGAATGAGTTTCAACGACTGCGTGTCATGGAAAACTATTTCCTTTACAGCCATAACTCCTCCTGTATCCAAATTAACTGCAGCGTGCACTTGTCCAAACGAACCACCGCCAATGAATTTACCTTTTTGCCATCTAATCGAAACACTGGAGAAGGACGATGCAAGGAGTGTCACAAAGTGGTACTCCAGATCAGAAATGTCCATGACTCGTCCGATGGAATTCAAATCTTCCTGAACATCCTTCCTGTAATTTTCGATCTCATCGATTTGCTGCATCAAATCAGTACGGTAAGCAGAGAGAATCTGCTCATCATCCGATGAATTCTCGATTCCTTGTCTCTGCGAGTACCACTTGAGCAATCTTCTCTGTTCTGCCTCATTGGATCTTGCACCCATGATATCGAAGTGTGATATGAGAAGGGACATGCAACGGGCCACCTTAAGCTTGAGCCGGTAGAATTGGTCTTCTCCAAGAACAAGCACATTGAAGCCGCGGGTCATCTCCATAGCAAACTCGAGTGCTAAAACACACCATCTAAATGTTTTTCTTTCGGTTGGAATGCAATCATCACAGATGAAACTCACCCAATCGATAGAGAGCTGTATAAGCTTCATTATAACCGTAGACTTTCTCGAGGAATCGGACCATTTGATCGAACTCTTCCCAAAATCTCTTGCATAAATGAAGTAATTGTTGACAATCTCCTGATATCCTCCCTCAGGGAAGAGGGCACGACACTTGGAAATTAAGATCGAAATCGAGTCGAAGACCGATAAGGTCATCCGGAAAAAGAGCTTGTTGATTCTTGTCATTTCCTGATGCACTTTAGGGAGCGACGATCTTTGTTCGATAAGCTTCACTGTGCCACTGACAAAGATCTCAGACACAGCGTCCAAAAACCTATCCCTTGCCAAGTGTAAAGTGTCGTGGTTCAACTTTGATATAAGGAGTAACTCCCCAACTTTGACCTCGGTGATCGACACCTCGGAAATGTTCACATTGATTCTTTCTCCGTCCCACACAATGGGTTTTGGTGGGCAGTACGCAAGAACGTACGACGT
The DNA here is from genome assembly GCA_002370915.1 of Metschnikowia lochheadii. Classification (NCBI taxonomy): domain Eukaryota; kingdom Fungi; phylum Ascomycota; class Pichiomycetes; order Serinales; family Metschnikowiaceae; genus Metschnikowia; species Metschnikowia lochheadii. The sequence goes on along the minus strand of NLAW01001562.1, from coordinate 99,957 downwards.
ATCCTGACGAAGTTTAACCTCAGGCTTGATCTTTTCAGCATCATTGAAAAGCGGCAGGTCCAAGAGATCGGAAAACTGGGTCTGATCGTCTGCTGAATCACACCCAATACAGCTTCCACTGATTATTTTCAAGATCTCCGTTTCGTTGCCCATTAAATCTTCACTGGCAAAGAGGTATGTTCCATTTGCTTCGATGCTTCCTGTGTAAACAAGAAAATGATTGGACTCTTTCAACACATCAAGGATGTTTTCCTTCTTGTGGCCAGAATGAACAGGAATTTCAAAAACAAAAGAATTGGTGAATGTTCTTGATATCTGACCAGTAAATCTGGCTAGTTTACGCCTTAACTGACCAAAATTTTCGGTGGTGGAGGTGTACCAACGGTTAAAATCAGCAGCACCATTCACGGGCACGGGTGGATTGTTGAACTGGTGATTGATGTACGCCAATAGTTTCTGGCACAATCGAGATGTACATGAGGTGATGTTTTCTGCCACAACGACACTACCACCATCAATGGAGCTTCCCAAACTCTTCAAGAAATCCCAAGCAGCCTCAAGCTCCTCGGGCTCCTTATTCGTGCGGAACAGGTGAAGAGTTCTAGAACTGTCGTTAAGCTTTTTGCTCAATAAACCCAAGTAATATCGAACACATTGGAGGACCACCTGGTCGAACTCCTCTAGTTCCTTTTGGAACAAGTCCTCAATGTACCACGTTTTTTTGTAATCACTCTTGCAGTAATCAGTCAAACCAACTTTGACTTCGAGGGCCGTGGCAATGTATGACTTGAAGTCATCGATCATTTGGTCGATCATCATGAGTGTAGGGTTATGTAGTTTCATAGCATACCTCATTCTTATTGAGATGATCTCTTTGATGAGGTGGATGGGCACTAGGCATAGGTCAATGAGATTGTGCACATAGTCAGGAAGCTTAAGAACTTCAAAGATGGCCCCAAGACGCACATACGTGTTTTTGGATTTGGCCATCCAAGGTGCCAATGGCGAGAACACCCGCTTTTTGAAGATCATCTGCACATCTTTCTCTTTGACAATACGTTCAGCTAGCGACTTGTTGTCCTCCTCGAAAATACGCTTGACGTTGTCCTTGCTGCTGGTGACCTCGTCTTGTTCCTGCGTAGGCTTTATAGCAGAGCCTTTGGTGACGTCCATTTCGTCATTTCCTATCCATGCCTTGAACGATTGATACTCTCTTTCAATTGCATCAGTGATAGACAACCAGGCAGTAAGAGCATCGATTCTGTTTTGGAAGGCTTCACTTCGGCATGCAGGTTTATCGTGGCGCATTTGCTCCAACGTTCTCCATAACTCACAAGCTTTTTCATACTTGTCTAATAAAACCACAATCTGCTCTCTCGGTGTTGGGGCACCTGCTTCATAAGAAATCTCGTAGTCCATGATTTCGTCAATCAAGTTATCCACATGGTTTCTTCTATAAAGAGTAATTTTCTTTTGGTCATCCTCACTCCGGTTGAAAAGCTTTGCCCGGATTCCAAACCAGATATTTTCAGTATAGTTGGAATTAAGGAAATGCTCCTGGCCCTCAGTGTTGCCAATGTCTATGATCTTTGTCTTTTCAGACCTCACCACATCACCCGTTAAAACAGAGAGAAGCATGGCCTGCCACTGCAAACGTTCGATGACTGCCGGATCTCGCACATTGTCCTTGCTGATGATCTTGATGTTGTCATCAATGCTAAGTTTGGAGTTGCTGCTTTTCATGATGTCAAAAGCTAAGCTGTAGTCAATCTCATACTTGCCGTTGTTCATGTCGGCCAAGAGACTGTCTTCCACTGGCGAGAGGTTAGCTTCATCGTCGTCGTCATCATTGCCATTTAAAGAGCTAATGGAAGAACCTTTGACAACCTCGGGATCTTTGATATTTATGTTGGCTCCACTGATGCCCTTGGTGTAGTAATCATCAACACGCTGGTTTCGTATCCTTTTCAAGTAGGCTTTCTCTTGGGACAAATATTGGTTTGTATTGGTGAGATTTGTTGCAAGAACCTGACTAAGGGAACGGGGTTTGGTAACAGTTTTGCGAGAGGAGTCGGAGAAATGCCCCGATTGGTTGGGAGACAGGTCACTAGAGCTAGCTTGCAGCAGATCCTGAGAAGCAGTGGAGCTAGAAATGGAGCTGGACGAAGGTATCAGGGCCAGGTGGGAGCTATGCAAGATTGAGCGTTGCTTGATCAGAGATTGGTGACTTCCGTGACGGCCAGACGACGTATTGGATTCTTTGTAATTGGTCATAGCGACAGATTATGGGTATAGGAACAAAATAGGGACTATGTGAAGCTAGTATTCGGCGATAGTCTGATTTTTTTTGATTGATGAGGATAAATTAGGTCGATTTAGGTATCCTGGGAAATAGTATATTAATATCTGATATGGGATTGACCAAGACTGGTATTATGAATGCTTGTAAGATTACCCAGATGCTATGATTCCTTAGGTATTATAATTCCGTAGGTAATGTAAATCCGTAGGGATTAAATTGCTCAGATATTAGTCAATTATGGCACAGGGCCGGAGTAGATAGGGAAATAAGAATTGCCTCACAGTCGGCACGGATAAAGGAAGAAGGGGCACGATAAAAATGAAAAGTGGGCACGGACAATAGGACAATGGGCAACGGCAATATATATATATATATGTATATTTTGAACACGGTACAGCAAGTGAAGGGCAGCGTACTTTGTGTTGTGTTGCAGCAAGGAGTGGTGTTTAAGCACAGTTGGGACTGGAGGTGCAAGGATAGCAAGAGCGAGTGTAGATTTGAGGTTAGAGAGATACGGGACTATATCAGAGTTCGCACAGAAAAGTTTGAGTGGAGCAGGGAGGTACGTGTGCGCCACGTGGAGTGCTCCCGGTGACGGAGGCAGCCGCGCGGGGGTCTGCGACCCAAGCCAGGCTTAGGACGTGGACTGGAAATGGACTGTGGAGGCTTAAGACAAGGTGATGCCCGGACCTCGCACTCTGCACATAACACTACTAAGATCCAGTATAACCATTTCCAATTGCAACCATTTTCTTAGTATTCCTTTTTTTCATACATCAAAGTTTGGTAGTAGTATAGTATAGTGTAGTAGTATAGTATAGTGTAGTAGTATAGTATAGTGTAGTAGTATAGTATAGTGTAGCAGTGTAATCTAATATAATCAAGGTGGTAATATGATGTGGTGTAAGGTAAGACTGGAAAATAAAAAGGATAGGATTAATTAGTTAAATTCGGTGCTGTTACACAACTAGTATAAAAGTCGGGATAGTAATGGTGTTTCCTATACTACTCATACGTATTGCTCATACTTCCACCACTCAATGTTATCTTGGATAAATCTACACCATTCAATACTTTACTCAAACCCCCCCCCCCCCCCAAAAAAAAAAAAAAAAAAATGTTAGCTCCATAACATGGCTCTATTTGAAGATCCAATTACTTACTTGGAGTATCATCATTGAAACAGTAAAACGTTGAGGTACTGTTATACACCTTGGTTTCATATAAAGTAGTATTTAGTCTGGTGTACAGTGTATACTTTGAAATGTATAATGTAAACTTAGGGTAAACATATAATATGGAGTCGACTTCAACTATGGGTTTCTGGAACATGAATTTTATGATGGTCTTACTATATAAGTGTTATTGATACTCATTGGTCATCTGATACAATTATGGGTATGCCAGAAAACATGAATTTTGGGCAATGTATGGGTGCTGAATCCAAAAAGAAGGGGAAGTATGATTTAATATCCGAGATACTCTTGACTAAAATAATGTGCACATAAATTGTTCCAACATTAGATCCTAGATCTTTATATTAAATGTGTTCACCATTCATTAATTCTCTGTGTTCATTAGTGTAGTAGTATTGAAGTAGTATTTAAGTAGTTTAGCAGTGTACTAGCGTACTAGTCCAACAGTTATTGGAACGTAGCTATCATATTATAGAATAAAGTTATGTAGTAGTGTAGTGGAGTAGTGTAGTAGAGTAGAGATAGTAGTGTAGTATAGTGGTATCAGGTAGAGACAGGGACTTAAAGGGTTCCATATTTAGCCTATAGCTGGAAAAAACTACTTGAGCAACAAAATATAAATTCAGAGATGAAATGGCTCAATATGGTGAAGATGGTAACTGTTAGATTCTTGTTAGCATGTTAATTATCTAATCGAAAATATATTCGTTGATGAATTTTAAGGAAGGGGAATCGGCCGTCATTAAGTAGTCTACCGGAAGGTAACCGAAGGGGGGTAGTAACGGTGAACCTGAAAGGGGTGTAGTAGCATCGGTTCCCGATTGGCTGGGAGCGTGATCCCAATCCCTATATTGGTTATATTCCACCCATCTTAGTCAGTAGCATTACAGTGTAATAGTAGTAGTAGTAGTAGTAGTAGTAGTAGTAGTAGTAGTAGTAGTAGTAGTAATAGTAATAGTAATAGTAATAGTAATAGTAATAGTAGTAGTAGTAGTAGTAGTAGTAGTAATAGTAATAGTCTGTTTGGGTAGTAGTGTAAATGTCAGGATAATATATACTCTTCACTTACTTACACAATTACTACCATTTGAGAGAAAAAGTAAAGTAGTCAGATCAGTTTGCAAGTGATAAGTTCCAGTCCATCTTGACCGTTCTTCGAGTGGACTCTAATAGTAACTGCCGATTCTGTCTTACTTGTTATGATTTGCGTTACTTCAAAATAAGCACAAGAATAAAGTAAAGGTTTTTAAAGCTACTGTACTATATACCCTAACTTTATAATCCATAACCTAACTTCTGTATTATCGATACCATATACTCTATACTGTATAGCTTCTAGCTTATAGTTTATTCTGTACTGCTAAAATATAGATTAGTACTGTACTTTAAAAGCTGTACCCAACACCCTGTACTATCCAAGAGAAGTTTTGGACTTATACCCAGTATATGAAAAGATTCAGCTCCATGTAATCACTCTCTCTTTGGAGAGACTGACTTTGGCACAGCCATAGTTGATATTTCAAATTTATATTTGTTTGCTGAGTTAAAAGAACTAGAAGGTGGAACACCATGTATGTTGATGGGAGCTTCCCTTCTTGAAATGATGATCCACCCTTCTATACACCTACTGGGAGTGTAAGTATGGTACACTTCATAGTCAGTACTAATGATAGAACTCTACCAGTACATTGTAATAGTACACCAATAGCGTAGCGCAGACGTCCAGCAGTAGAATAAGTACCATTGTAATACTGGTGAGATCTGAATGGAGAGTTGGAGTTAAAAGTGTATACACCAGTTACACTTCGTTAGAGAAGTTAGTGTGAGCTTGAAAAGTAAAATAATCTTGTTCTGTTCCATTAGTTAGGTCAAAGACTCGGATGTTTATCAAGTGCTCACATACATTACCTGCCTCAAGCATTGACATTAAGTAGTACAGTAGTAGTAGAGTAGTGGTAGTACAGTAGTATATGTAAAGAAGCAATAGAAAAGAATCACATAGTACTGTACAGAAAAGATATCTGAAATTTATGTAATATGTTTTATAGAACTAGGACACTAATCTTACCACGACTCGCACCCTCCAATGTATACTGAAGAATGTATATTGAAGAACACTTAAATACTGATATAACCATTAAATTCTTTCTTCGTTTCATTAGAGGTATATTAAAATCTAAAACATAAAAGAATCTTCGAACCTGGTAAACCAATATCAAACTTAGCAAAAAAGGAGGGCTTGACCATTAGAAGGTTATGAGCCCTGTCCCGCACTATACCACCTCTGTACTGTAAACCACTGTAATGGTAACGAACACTGGATTTTTGTAATGGTGACTCGTAATGTATTATTACAATAGCAACTATTACTACTATCAGAATAAGTATAGTAATCTACACTTAGTTCGAGTAACAGTGAGTACCTCACACAACAGCTCTACTACTCCGTACCATTAGACTCTACCACAACTCATAGTATAATTTTTAGAGCCTGGCTCATAACCTTCAAAACCTTCGAAACCTTCCACTTACCAATTTTAAACCCTCATAACCATTTTGTTAAATCGTCATCTTTTAAATGCACTTGGTGCTAGATGTGATGCTACAGCCGCTGCTGCACCTGTATGACCCACGCAGTGCGATCTCTGATGAGAGCCATGCACCGACAGCTCTACACCACCACCACCACCACCCCTCAAAAAGACACCAGTATGCTCCAATGGTGTCTCTTTTTGAAATTCTTCTCCAGAAACCATTATGGGCTCACCTAACGTCGGGGCTTCCTGCTTTGGATGCCATGTTGAGCTTGCAGAGCGATGCCATTCTTGACCTCCAGAGTGTGCCCACCAACCCAGCATTCTACGTGATGCTTTGCCATATGATGTGCAGCCACCTCTCTAAATCGGAAGAAACATCCGTAGTGGTTTTGGAGACCATTAATGATTTCCCCTGGGATCTTCTACGGCGCCATTCGCTCTTTCAACTGCAGTGGATCTCCAATAAACGTATTACAAAGTACAATTTGGACTCGTTTTCCAAACTCTACGCGTTCTTCAAGCTCATGCCATTGCTGAAACCACTGGGGTCTGTTTTAGTGTTGATCACGAACTTCCACGAGTTGCTTGAGCTCTATAGGTACCAGTTTTCTGCTACTCATGAGGAATATATGCTTAAGCACCAGATCGATAAGTACCGCGTGCTTATCCAGAACAAGGATAAGGCCCATGAGGAAGGGATCGAGCTGGTGGAGCTCCCTGAACTTCCGGCCAATTCTTTGCTACGAGAAAACCCTTATTTCCGCTGCCAGACGCATATCCATGAGCTATTTCTGCTTATGTCTTCATGGGCAGTCAAGGAATGTGCCGTGATTCTTCTCCTAGGCCATATGGAGCCGAAATATATTGCTTCTCAAATCGAGTCACGAAAAGCTACACCTCGGGACTCGTCACAAGCTGCTGTGCCAGATAGTTCTCAATATGAACAGCGCAAGCTCACCTTAACTCCTGTGTCCTTTGCAGATGCTCGAGGAGATAAGCAAAGTCCTGCCGAAAGCAAGATTTCCTGCAAGCTCATATTCTACTACGATTGGTACTTTCATAGTCCACACTTTAAGAGCGAGTCACGGCCAATCACCTCGGAAGACCATTACCTAGTGTCTGTGGTCAAGGTGCTTAGTGTGACTGGGCTTAAAAACATTACTGAACCCATCTACTTTGATTTCAAACATTCTACTTCTGCTGCTGACTCCAAAATACTTCCAGACTGCTTCATCAATCTTCTGGACACCGAAAAGAACCACCATAGCGAAGGCCTATCTTCACTAATCCAAGAAACAATATCTTCTACGCAAGTTTATTCCAGACAAGCTAGTGATGCTAATAGAGGAGGTGAAGCGGAACGTACCTCCAACTTTGCCATGCCTTCTTCTCCACCTCAGAGTGTTCTGAATGTCCGAGACCCTGACATTCTGGTATTTCCGACGTTTCAACCAGCACTGCAAAGTCAAGATCTCGATCCCAAATATACTAATTCTGAATTCCCTCTGGTCATCGATGCTTCTGACGTTGAACTGACTGGAATACTTTTGGAGGATATGGAAGAAAATTACTCAGATGACTCTAATAGTCAATATAAAAATGCTGGTGAAGCCAGCGACGAGGCCACAGACGAAGATGCCGATGAAGACGCCATGTGGCTTGCTCGCCATTCGTGATTAAATTCCTATTTATTAAATTACCGGCTATGATACATTCCTGTGCTATAATCCATTGTACTTATACCGCATCAGGTTGATACTGTTTGGGGTGATATGGTTGAGGATCTTGATATCTTGCAGATAAATTTGTTCTCTCATTTCCTCCGTCATAAGGTATCCCTGAGCCATATCTGTGAAGAGATACTTCAAGCGCAGAGGGAGTATGAAGTCGGGGCGAGAAATATCGTTGAACGAGATATCTAGCACCTCCAAGGAGTCCGAAAGGAAACCTATTTCCTGGATGAAATTTTTGCGGAGATTAAGCACTTTGAGCGTTGAAATGTTGGGCATGGACACGGTACCCATAAGGTTGTTGTGAGACAAATTCATACAACGGATCTGGTGCGGAACGTAAAAGCCCTCAAGACTCTCGATCACATTATGGGATAAGTCAAGATCCACCACGGTATTGGGAATTTTTAGGCGTTTCAAGTTGGCTTTAAGTCCCAAGTAAGTGAGGTCTAACGACCGCAAGTTGGTGAAGTGCCGGTACCTATAGCTCAAGGTCAAGACTCTAAGCTGGCTTATGGTGACGGGACCCACCAACGCTAACAGCTCCAAGGACTCGAAGATGTCTCTTTGGCTGTTGACTTTCCAAAAAATGGAGGAGGTCACTTCAAGTTCCATCTTCAGCTCTGAAAAATCCGACATGTTCAAGTAGATCTTCCTTACGGTGCGCAAGAGCGAAGTGGGCATGGCGGATATGAGGAACGAAAAAGTCATGGAGATGGAGTGTTTTTCCAAGGCATTAGTATCTTCACAGGCCAAGATAAAGAGGATTTTGCGCAATACGGGAAACTCGGGGAAAATACGGCCTTCCAACGTGGGGAAGGTCGACGAGAACTGACGGAGGGTCATATACGTATAGAAGGGCAATCGTTCGGGGCGGACGATTTTACGGGTCCGAGCCAAGCCCCACATCTGGCCATTCCATGGGTTGGTGACGATCAATCTCGAGTACTTCAAGGTCAGAATCACCCGGAAAATCGGGTTCACCACATCTTTGGTTCTGAACAACGAGAGGTAAGAGTCAAGGATCTGTGCCTCGATACACACAAAGATCTCCAAGAGAATATTTGGCGGAAGCGAGTTCATTTTACGTGGCGAAGGGACCAGCATATTGAAGCTATTGAAATCAGCAAGAATGGTGGTTAGTGATTAGTGGGCTTAGTGGTTGGTAGTTGGTGATTGGTGAGGTTCCAGTACAAAGTGAGAGATGAGTGGTGGTTAGAGTCGCGGCTGCAAACGTCTGAGGGCAGCAGCCAAAATCTCAAAGTGCGACCTGAGACTGAGTGAGAATGGAACATGAATGAGAGAGAGGCATAAATAGTGGACACTGGAAAGTGGGAAGTGAACAATTGACATGGAAAAAAAAAATTGAGAACGGAAATTTGAAATGAAGGCAAAAGAAAGAAAAAAAGAAAAAAAGCAGTCCATTAATGGAAAACAAAATTGTGTTTTTTTTTTTTCTTGTCTTTTTTTTGAGGGGGGATTTGGTCAAGTATCAAAGTTATCGTTCATTTCCTGCATGTGGCCCGATGAGCATCAGTATTTTTCCACACTGACACTATCCAACTCCATCTCCAATGGCTACACTTATCCCCCCACCGTCCAAGAAGCAAAAAAAAGAGGCTCAGCAGGTTCGTGAGGTGAATCTCGTGCCGGAAGAGCTTCCAAATGTGCTAATAAAATTCCAGGCTGCCGATTCCGGTGAGTCTGTGGGAGGCTCTCTTCGAGTGCCTGGTGGCATCACCGAAATACAGTTGGAGGAGCTTTTGAACGAACTCAATGGCGAATCTGATGACCCTGTGCCATACTCATTCTCTCTTCTTGACTCGGAGGCTAAAGGTGCTCAACTCATCGATATCAAGGATAACCTTTATACGTCGATTTTGAAGCCTGGAATCAAAACCACCGAAGATTTCATGACCATTGTCTACACGCCACGTGCAGTATTTAAAGTCAGAGCAGTGACCAGATCTAGTACGGCCATTGCAGGCCACGGATCCACGATTTTGTGCTGTGAATTTGCTCCAAATGACTCGGGCAGAATGTGTTCGGGTGCAGGAGACTCCACGGCCCGGATCTGGGACTGTAACACGCAAACTCCATACAAGACGCTTTCTGGCCATACCAACTGGGTGCTTTGTGTGTCGTACTCCCCTTGTGGAAGCATAATTGCTACTGGATCCATGGATAATACGGTTAGATTATGGGATGCCAAAACAGGAGCTGCTTTGGGCGGACCCTTGGTGGGCCACGGTAAGTGGATTTCCACCTTAACTTGGGAACCATTGCATCTTACAAAAGAGGGCCACATGCCACGGTTGGCTTCGGGTTCCAAAGATGGTACCATTAAGGTGTGGGATGTGACCAGCAGAACGTGTGCAATGACCATGTCGGGCCACTCCAATGCAGTGTCGTGTGTGAAATGGTCTGGATCCAATATCATCTACAGTGCATCTCATGATAAAACCATCAAGGCCTGGGATATGACGGCTGGAGGAAAGTGTATGCAGACACTCAAAAGCCATGCACACTGGGTCAACCACTTATCGATTTCCACAGATTATGTTTTAAGAAAAGGCGGGTTTGACCATACATCTTCTAGAACCAATGGAAGTGAAGATATGGCCACTTTAAGAAAAAAGGCTCTTGTGGCTTACGAAAAGGTAGCCAAGCTTGGAGGCCAGATCAGCGAACGGTTGGTCACTGCCAGTGATGATTTCACCATGTACTTCTGGGAACCATTGAAGTCCAGCAAGCCTGTGACCCGGATGACGGGCCACCAGAAACTCGTCAATCACGTGCTGTTCTCGCCTGACGGCCGGTACATTGTGTCAGCATCGTTCGATAACTCTATCAAGCTTTGGGACGGTTTCAAGGGTACTTTCGTGGGCACTTTCCGTGGACATGTTGCTCCAGTATACCAAACGGCTTGGTCTGCCGATAGCCGTCTTTTGGTAAGTGCATCTAAGGATACCACCTTGAAGGTATGGGACGTCCGGACCCGCAAGTTGAATGTGGATTTGCCAGGCCATGCGGATGAAGTGTATGCTGTTGACTGGAGCATGGACGGTAAGAAGGTGGCTTCGGGAGGAAAGGATAAGATGGTGAGGATCTGGTCATCATAAGTCCCCACTTCCATTTTCCAACAACCATAAAGATTCCCCGTCTTGCCATTACTAGTCTTTCAGTGTTCCATTGTTCCAGTATTCCAGTCTACCAGTGTTCCAGTGTTCCAGTGTTCCAGTGTTCCAGTGTTCCAGTGTTTCTGTCTCTCCACTACTTGTCCCTACCACTCTTACTCCTGTTACTACTCTTACTGGTGATACCACTCTTACTCCTGTTACTACTCTTACTAGTGATACTACTCTTACTGGTGATACTACTCTTACTGGTGATACTAGTCTGAGAAGTGTTTTTGTTTGAGGGCTCATTTACTTTTGCCTATTATTAACATTAAGTTTCTTATCACTTGGGGTCGAATTTTATGTGGGTGCGTGTGGACTAGAAGATGCTTGTGGTAAGGCTGATTGAATGAGCCTGAGTTTTCGCAGCTGAAGTGAGCGCAGCCATGTGTGGTACGTGCACTGTGTACGAGTGCGTGGAAAGTCCACCTGAGAAGATGGGCAAGAATAGAGCAGAGAAAAGAATAGAAAATGGTGGAAAGAACAAAATGGCGAATAGTGTTTTCTCTCTGGGCAAACTCGTGTTGGGCTATTTTTAGAAACTTGTGCTGTCTATATTTAGTATCCATTTCTAGTCTTCTGTCTATGTCGATTTGAGTCTCTAATAGCCATGCTATGGAGCCAATAGCCTGGTGAAATATTATGCATTATTAGCTTATAGCCATACGAATTTTGTTAGAAGGACCTCATAGAGTATGATTTTGTATTGGATTGTAAGGAGTAACTGTGTAAACTTTGATGGCTGTATCGGTGCCGACCGGAAACTACCCAAAAAGGCAATTTCCCGGACCTGCCTCAGTCACTATTTTTCAACTTCCCCCTCGAGAATCATCAATCTAAAATCATCATCATGTTTCTATAGCTCACTAAATCTATAATACATAAGAATAGCTTCAAATGAATTTAATTGAAAGAGTTATGGCTCTACTTACTTTTAGTACTGCATATAATCACAAAACGGACCTAAGATCCTTTTTCTTCCCCACCTTAAATAGCACCCTATATTTCCAAACCCTTAACATCACATCTAAAAACCAATACCCAAAATTGATACGCATTAAAATCAAACTCTTTGATCTTCCAATCCGAAAGTATATGGTCTGCAGTAGCTGGAGATACTCCGCCCGTGCCGAGGTGAGGCGCGCACGACCAGCGTCCTAGCAAAGCGAGCTATCAGTACCGATAACCCGCATACTCTTCAACCATGGCCATTGTCAAAAGGGGCGGCCGCTCCAAGGCCAAGCAAGAAGCTCCCAGCAAAAGCGGCATCAAGAAAGCCGAGTTCGATCTCACCAAGAAAAAGGAAGTAGGTGTGTCCGACTTGACGTTATTATCTAAGATTTCTGACGAAGCCATCAACGACAACCTCCACAAGCGATTCATGAACGGCTCCATATACACGTACATTGGCCACGTGTTGATTTCGGTCAATCCGTTTCAGGATTTGGGCATCTACACGCAACTGGTACTCAATTCTTATAAGGGCAAGAACCGGTTGGAGGTGCCTCCTCATGTGTTTGCCATTGCCGAGTCCATGTATTACAACCTCAAGTCGTATGGCGACAACCAGTGTGTGATTATCTCGGGAGAATCTGGAGCAGGTAAGACCGAGGCTGCTAAACAGATCATGCAGTATATTGCCAATGTGTCTGTTGATGATCAGCAAACGGCGGTGGCTGATGGAGGTATTTCCAAAATCAAAGATATGGTGTTGGCCACGAATCCGTTGTTGGAGTCGTTTGGGTGTGCCAAGACTTTAAGAAACAACAACTCTTCCAGACACGGGAAGTATCTTGAGATCTTCTTTAACCTGGCCAGCCAACCATGTGCGGCTCATATTACTAATTACTTATTGGAGAAGCAAAGAGTGGTGCAACAAATTTCCAATGAGAGAAACTTCCACATTTTTTATCAGTTTACCAAGCATTGTCCTCCCCAATATCAGCAGGCATACGGTATCCAGGGCCCAGAGACCTACATCTACACTTCTGCTGCCAAGTGTGTCAATGCAGATGGTATTGACGATGGAAAGGACTTTCTGGAGACACTCAATGCCATGAATGTCATTGGTTTATCTCAAGCAGAGCAGGATAACATCTTCAGAATGCTAGCCTCTATTTTGTGGATCGGTAACATATCGTTTGTGGAGGATGAAAGTGGAAATGCAGCTGTTAGAGACGAAGGAGTGACCAACTTTGTGGCCTATCTTCTCCAGGTGGATGCTGAAATCTTGAAGAAGGCTGTCACCGAGAGAATTATAGAAACCTCCCACGGAATGAGACGTGGCTCCACTTACCATGTGCCTTTGAACATTGTGCAAGCTACGGCCGTGCGTGATGCTCTTGCAAAGGGTATTTACAATAATTTATTTGATTGGATCGTGGAGCGGGTAAATGTGTCTTTAAAGGGTAACCAGCAAACCACAGAGAAGAAGTCGATTGGTATTTTGGATATCTACGGGTTTGAGATTTTCGAGCAAAATTCCTTCGAGCAGGTTTGTATCAACTACGTTAACGAGAAGTTGCAACAAATCTTCATCCAATTGACCTTGAAGGCTGAACAAGATGAGTATGTCCAGGAGCAGATCAAGTGGACCCCCATAGACTATTTCAACAACAAAGTGGTGTGTGATTTGATTGAGGCCACCAGACCTCAACCGGGTTTGTTTGCAGCTTTGAACGATTCTATTAAAACCGCCCATGCAGACTCTGATGCTGCCGACCAAGTTTTTGCCCAAAGATTGAGCATGGTTGGTGCCAACAACCGCCATTTCGAGGACAGAAGAGGCAAGTTCATCATCAAGCATTATGCCGGTGATGTCACCTACGAAGTTTCCGGTATGACTGATAAGAACAAGGATAATATGCTCCGTGACTTGCTAGAACTCTTGGCCACTTCGAGCAATGACTTTGTCACCAATGCCTTGTTCCCCGGCCATCTTTTGTCAGCTCTTACTGATTCCAAGAAGCGCCCTGAAACTGCCTCGGACAAAATCAGAAGAAGTGCCAATGCTTTAGTGGATACATTGTCGCAATGTCAACCGTCATACATCAGAACAATCAAACCCAACCAGACCAAAAGACCAAAGGAGTACGATAACCAGCAAGTGTTGCACCAAGTGAAGTACTTGGGGTTGAAAGAAAACGTGAGAATTAGAAGAGCGGGTTTCGCGTACCGTACGACTTTTGACAAGTTCGTCCAGAGATTCTACTTGTTGTCTCCTGCTACTGGATATGCCGGAGACTACATTTGGCGGGGTGACGATATAACTGCCGTGACGGAAATCTTGAGAAGCTGTCACATTCCTCCCTCTGAATACCAGATGGGTACTACAAAGGTGTTCATTAAAACACCCGAAACTCTCTTTGCATTGGAAGATATGAGGGATAAGTACTGGCACAACATGGCAGCCCGGATCCAGAGAGCCTGGAGAAGATACGTCAAGAGAAAGGAGGATGCAGCGAAGGTAATTCAAAGTGCTTGGAGAGTCAAGAAGCACGGAAACAAGTTTGAGCAGCTCCGTGATGAAGGGTCAGGTTTCTTGCAGGGAAGGAAAGAAAGAAGAAGGTTTTCCATTCTTGGCTCCAGAGCTTATATGGGAGATTACTTGGGGTGCAATGACTCCCTGGGCTATGGCCGGTTTGTGGTCAGCCAATGTGGCATCAATGAGCCGGTAGTTCTCTCGGCTAATGGCCAGATTCTATTGGCCAAATTCGGTCGGTCGTCCAAGAGATTGGACCGCATTCTCGTTCTCACCAAAAGCCACTTGCACATCATTGCAGAGGTTTTGGTGGACAAGAAGCTTAAGTTGCAGAAGGAGTTCTCTCTCCCAGTCAATGGCATTAGCTATGCAGGATTATCCACTTTGCAAGATAATTGGGTGGCCATATCGTTGACTTCGCCCACTCCCACCACGCCAGATGTGTTCATCAACACTGATTTCAAGACGGAGTTGGTCACGCAACTCAGGAAGATCAACAGGGGCATTTCAGTCAAGGTGGATTTGACCGTGCAATACCAGAAAAAACCTGGCAAGTACCACACCGTCAAGTTCCAACATGGAACTGCACCCAAGTACAGTGACACCTACAAGTCTGGAACCGTGGTGGTGGAGCCTGGGTTGCCAGCCAATAGCAAGAACCCTAAGCGTCCCAGGGGTGTTTCCAGTGCTGTTGACTATAGCAAGTACTACAACCGGGGAGCACAGAGAAGGAATGTCTCTGCTTACCAGGCACCTACGCCAGTTGCCAGGCCACAGGCTCAGGCTCAGACGCAGGCCTACGTGCCTCCACAACCTTCTGCGCAGTATAACGGAAACATCACGGCCCCAGGTGCTGCCCAAAACACACCACCTGCTATCCCACAGAAGCCCAAGCCGCAGCCACAGGTTCCTGCTAGATCCAACCCAGTTCCTGCTGCGGCCAAGCCACAAGTGCCTGCTAGAACCAATCCAACGGCCCCCGCACGGCCTCTCAAAAAAGGACCAGCACCAGTACCACCGGTCAAAAAAGCAAATCCACCACCACCACCTCCTCCTCCTCCAGCCATAGCAGTGGCCAAGCCAAAGTACCCCACGTACCAAGCACTTTACGACTACGATGGCTCAGTCAGTGGGTCGGTGCCATTAGTCAAGGACGATATTGTTTACGTGGTCAATACTAACGGCCAATGGGGACTTGTCAAGGATATCAAGGAGACCATGGAGGGATGGGCTCCTCTCGACTACATGAAGAAAGTGGATCCACCCGCACATCTTTTCGGAGGTAGTGCTCCAGCACCAGCCGCAGCATCCAACGGAGCTTCTGCCAGTCAGCCTGTTTCCAACAACATTGGAGGAGGACTTGCAGATGCACTCAAGGCCAAGAAGACGGAGGAGGTCAGTTTGGCCGGATCATTGGCCGATGCCTTGAAGAAGAGAAAGGGTGCTACAAGAGACGAAAGCGACGATGAGGCTGAAGACGACGATTGGTAGAATACAATTACTTGAGCTTGTGAACTCCAGTATCAGGATCAAAACCAGTTTGGACCAGGGAAAAAACAAAAAAAAAAAAGCTAGTTTCTAGTTCAAGTTCCAAGGTCAGCTCAAGTTCTAGGGTCAGCTCAAGTTCTAGGGTCACTCCAACTTCCAGGTCGGTATTCCTACATTGATAGTATTAAATGACTTATTAACCAGATTGTAGACTACATGTTATACTTTAGTGGTTCATGGCTACTCATTTGTTTCATGACTGCATTCATGACTGTTTCATGGCTGTTTCTTGGCTGTTTCGTGATTGTGTCATAATAATTCCATAACTGTTAATGACTGTTTCATAATTGTTTCATGACTGACTAATTAATACTCTAATAAAGACTGTACATCAGTCCTAATGACTGACAGTTATATATTAGGTGCGCACTTGATGCATACAGCTATCACACTTCAATACCCACGTCCGCATAGCACGGCAGCCTTCTATGCCCAAAAAAAGCAAGAATTCTCTCCTTTCGGGGCAGAGTGTGGCGTCGCTGGTTACTGTGGCCAAACTGGACCTTTTGGCCAAACGTTACTCCATGGACAGCCCTGGCAAAGGCGTGTACCCTCTCTCCAGCGACCTGGAGCCCTTGGTGTATCCTGATTTCGAGCCGTTTCGGGAGGATGATGCCCAGAACGATAACTTATCGAATCAAAGCATTTTGAATAAGGGTCTTTTTGAGAGTCCACAGGTTTCCAATGAGTATTTTTCTGCTCGGAACTTGATTCAAGAGACCATCTTCTCGTCGTCGCAGAATTGCACCAAGATCTTGGGTGAATTGTCTTCACATTTAGCCAAATCTTATAAATCCAGAAACGAATTCATCAACCAGATCAGCAGTTCTAGCAATCACTTCAAGCTTGCACCCCGGGTGACCTTGACGGCTCTGAAACGTGAGGCCTGGCTCCGCGACTTGGCCAATCCGGAAGTACCCTTGCACACCATCTCCAATCGGCTTCCCCATGGGATTAGGAACAAGGTGCTTATAGATTGCATGTGTAATATGAATGTGCCTATAGCACGGGCCATGTGGTTTACCAAATGTGTGTTGAATAGTGAGCAGATGCTGCTACGAAAGAAGATCCAGGCCCGAAACTCGGGCATTCCTGGAAGTTCACCCAGTGTGCCTTCTCCACGGACTCTGGAAGGCCTGAACTCTGTTTTGGAGGCCGTGGAAGCCAGATGGCTCCAGGAATGGACCCTGCAGATTGCTGACTATATCCTAAAGTTCTCCAAGGAAATGCCATCTGTCAATACCTCGGAACGCAGTGTGGCCTATAAGACCAAATTGAATTACCTATTTAAGCTTGTGCAAACGCTCTACGTGGAGTTTCTCTTGGATAGACTTACGTTTCTCCAAACCATCATTGGCTTCCTACGTGAGGACTTTCCCCTCCAGATCGAGGAGTTGCCTGTTCTCCTTGAAATCGCCAATACTGAGGTAGGCGAGCTGTCGCCTGCACTTGATAACCTCCTATACCAGAAACCGTTGAACTTCGGCCAGACTCTTGTTGCCTTGACTTTTGTGAAGATCTTCTGGAAAGATATCATTAAAGAGGAGTTTCTTTCGAAGCAAGTGTGTGAGTCGTTGCTTCTTAACTACTTTCTCATCGAACGGGTGCCTACTCACAAATCCCCGGAAGACCAGTCCTCCCTTAGACCCAGTATCAGAGCTACTGACGATGAAGTGTCTGTCCCCGGTTCAATATTACTGGCGACCTTGAAGACAGATTTGCTTGGCTTGATCAGCCGCTCAGTGGTGGAGCTCTTTTTCTTGAATAACAACTTGTTCATTCTCCCCGACTACTGGATCCTCATTGGCAATGTGCTATATCGCATACTTCTAAGTCTGCAGAACGTGACTAAACTCACCAAGGACTCCAGAAGCATTGAGTCCACGTTGCAGCTTATCCACTTCAGAAATGAAAGTCTCATGTTGAACATGAAACATTCCTATAAGCAGCATCCTGGCCATGAGAGCAAGGCCAAAAGAAGGAGTTCGTTTCTCAAAAACGACTCCAAACCCGATAAATTTGCACTCATCATTTCGCAATTGTCCGATTCCGAACTGAGTTCCTTCAATAGGTCCAGCGACGATAACTTGAGATTCATTGACCTGCTTGACAAACTCAAATTGAACAATAGTCTAGCGTCTTTGCTCACGCCCACGCCATCCAATGCAGCCTGGAAAGTGAAGGTCAAAATCCTTATTTATTGGTGTGTCACCATCTACAGAGATATGGGGGAGTCTTCGGAATTGATCCACATCTTATGCAACTTCCTTAAACGGAAGATCCTTCAAAAACTATCCACCCGAGGTTCTGCGTCCATCAAAACCGAGTTTGAAAATGAAATTCTTGAGAGCATTTTTAGTTTGGCCAACGAACCAAAACTGTCCATTTGTATGCGCAACCTCTTTGTTTTGGTTAACCAACTCTACCAGTTGAAAATCGTGTCCATGTCTTCATATTTGCGGAAAGTTATTGCTTGTGGTATTTTTTATTTATCTGCAACGCTGGAATCGTCTACCAACCAAAAAGACCCGCAAGTGGAGTTCCACCTTGCCTTGCTACTGAACCTTCCCGCCTTGACGAACAAGCAGTACTTTCATATAGTCAAAAAATGGACAAGTGACATTGGCAAGTTCTCCGAAAGCTTTGAAAGAGGCATCCAAATCACCAAGCTTCATATCCTCGATAGTTTATCTTCGGGGAAATTCAAAGACGACTTCAATGATTACCTTATGGAGATAAACGGCATGTATACCGGTGTTCAATTTCTGATTGTCAATTGGTTAACTCCTCAGATCATAAGCACCATCTCCAACTCGCCTAAATTGATTCACGTGTCTCCTTCCACTATTGGAAACATCTATTTGTTCTACTCATGCACAGACAATTTGACGCTTTTCTTCAAGGTTTTCACCAAAATCATCCTTAAAAACGAAAATAAGGTGTTGATCTACTACCTAGATACACTCTATTATATTGGCAAACTTGCGTGCTATCACTATGATCTCCTCCGGATTATTGCTGGTAATACTTATGATAGCGTGTCGATGGCATATGAGATCTTCAAGCTTATCGTGATGAACTACATTGACATTTCGTCTCGAGAAACAGATATTTTCAAATTCAAGGAAATCTGGGAGTTTGTCAATAAGTCCATTGGGAAAGCCTTAAGGGAGGATAGCTGCAACCAAAATCCTACGGGAATTAAAAAACTCATCTTCAACAAAGACACTGCAGAGTCACCGCTTAAAATCCAGACGCAGTCACCAAGAAAAAACGATTCGTTTTCCGTGGACAATTTCATCAGTGAATTGAATAAGCTCCTTCTGGAAGAGCCTCGGCTTCTTTTTGATGATGATATCAACGAATTATTGGCCGAATGTGGCCTTAGTGAAGAGGAATTGAACCTTAAGAACCTGGCTATAGCGGAATCTTTACCTAGTTCTATTGCAAGTGTTTTGAGGAAATGGTACAATGTACCATCCAAAGAAAGTGAAGCTGTGGATTATGCCTTTTCCAAGTTACTTGAACATCTTAAAAGGCTTCTGAAACTCAAGAGCAACCAGATCCTCTACGATGTGTTTGTTTCGTTCATCACTGGAACATTGGACCAATCGGATGACCTCCATCAATTGATTGTGTTTCTCATGAAGCTCCTCAGTTTTGGGACAATAGTGCTTTTTGATATTCTAACACTATTGGACGATATTTCTAACCACAAGAACTCCAAAGGTTTGAGCAAGGTGAGCTGTGATTTGGTGTTCAATACATCAATGGCGAGAGAGTTTCTCTCCAACTCGCAATACCTACAATTCCGAATCCAACAGGCCGACTATAGGGAGAAGCACAAGGAATCGATTTTCTGCATGTTCATTCAAAATGCAAAAACACATGGCTTGAAAGATTGTGCCCATTTGAAAGTGGGCCTCAAGGTGACGTTGCTGCTCATGGAAACCAACAAGAAATTGGCATTTTCTCTCTTATCTCAAGACTGCCCTAGCCTGCTATGCTTATACTTGTGCAACCGGTTATTGAAACAAGATGAAACAGGCTCCGAAACAGACGGCCTGGATATAAAGGAACTAGCAGATGTGCCCAAAAATGGGGGCCTCTTGAGCGAGTTTTCCTTGCCCATTTTCCAATTGCTATTGAAAACACTCACCTCAGAAAAGAAATTGGCCAGTGATACGCTTGAAAGCGTTTCTATTGGATTGATTGAATACCTTCATTTCCCATTTGATCAATATAACTCGTTCTTTGGTGAGCTTTTTAATTACCTCGATTGGGAGCCCAAAGAAAAGGTGTTTTCCGTTTTCGAGGACTTCTACCTTTCCCAAAAGCCAGGCACATGTTCCATTGAGCACGAGGGAAGTGTCCAGGTGATTCCAATGCTCAAGGACTTTTTCGAGAAGATCTCCATGTCTCATACTGAGAACCTCAAGGCACTGCTTACGACGTTTCGCCAGCTATCCCAAGTGCTACAGGCCCTTCTCAGATCTGTTGAACTGGACGATACCACCAACCTTGAAGCAACATGTGTTTCGGATTCGCTCTCGATTTTCTTGCGGCTCTTGATCATACATAACTCATCCTTGAGTGACATTATGTATACGCATGACTCGGTGCACTTCATGTTTCTTCGTGACTTGGTCAAACTCTATGACTCCGAGTACTTTTCCAAGAATGACGAGAAGCTCCGCATTTTACTCTACGATCTCTTGCTCCTATTCAAGAATTCGCTCTCGCAACTCTCCACCACCAACCCAAATGAAGTGCTACTCGAGGAGACTTCCCCGAGGGCCGGTACAGAGGAGGAAAAGGCTCTGGATGTGCTCAGCACAGGGCGAAATTTTTTGGAGGTCCCGTCCACCAACGGCGAGGCCTTCAATGGGAGGAACCTTGCAGTTATGGTGGGGTCGATTCTCAACTTGCCCGAGCCCACGTCGAGTACCTGCAACCAGGGCTCGGAGGTGTTTGAGTGCTCGATCTCCTTGGACGAGGAGGAGCTCTACCGAAGCAGCGACATCAGCTACGTGAATAACGGGTCTTTGGTGATCAATGAGCAGGAGAAGGAGAGCCCCACCATGACCATTGTTCCAAGCACTAAGCACAGGAAGCCGTTTTCCATCAATAACATGAAGTTGATCGAAGATACAAGCGAAAGTCTTAACAATGGCTGCGTTAGTCTCTCGCTCTTCGAAGCCTACACCACCAAAGAGAATCCTTATTAGATGGAGATGACCAGAATGGTCTCAAGTGCCCAAAAGAAGAGGAACAAGGTGATATAAGGATATGAAAATGATAGGAGACCATGATGTAATGGTAGTCATGGGTATCCTAGTACATGGTGACGAACATAGAAGAAATTCTACAGTTATGGTGAAGGAAATCTCAAAATATTCACCTCTAATACCAGTGAACCAGCCATCTACTCCAATTGGTACCTGAACTACTTTCAGAGAAGCAACAAACAGGTAATAAGGCCATTTGCAGTGGGTCGACAGTACTTCAGGTATATGAGAATGTAATCCAGAATAGGATACAAGTATTATGGAGGTATAATAATAGATCAGAGGTTATACATGAGACATGTAATGAGTAATACGTCAGAGGTGGTACTTCAGAAGCAATACGTCAGAGGTAGTACTTCAGAGGCAATAGGCCACAGGTAATACGTCAGAGGTAGTACATCATAGGTTATAAATATCGGTAACCGGTAGTTGGGTAGTAGTATTTGTGAAGTGAACAATGCAATGTAGCACCACTTAAATAGAGTTGGAAGTGCACCAAAGGTGGCTGGTCTTGGCAGAGGGCTGGCCCTTGACGACGGATATCGTCAATATCTCTAGAGTCACCAAAACACCGGCTTTTACCAAATTGGGAATATATATTGCTCAAGTAATAGCTTGCGGTGGTGGTGGTGGTGGTGCGACATTCATCAAGAGTAATTAAAGGCTACCCAAATCGGCTACAAAAATAAGGTTTTTACAATACGAAACTTCTTGAGGGGCGTAAACAAAAAAAAAATACTCCTACTCTATTTTAGTATTTTTGTCGTAAAAAAAATAAATCCATTTTAAACTATTCGTATTTTAGCCCACCGTGAATAGCTGTACTTGATAATAAGACTCTCAAGCAGAGAATGCAACCAACCAACCAACCAACCAACAAGGTCAAAAGTAATACGTAGCCATGAAACAGTAAATAGTAAATAGTAAACAGTGAAACAGTGAAACAGTGAAACTGTGAAACTGTGAAACTGTGAAACTGTGAAACTGTGAAACTGTGAAACTGTGAAACTACAAAACAATTCTGAAACCATTCTGGAACAATCATGAAACAAAAGAATTCAAATAATACCCAATTTCGTTAATCACACCCAAAGCAATCATCAGTCCTTTTCATGGCAGTAGACTGTCGCATGTTGCAATGTGCGCAGCTCATCTAAAATTAGACCCTTTTTTTCGCCCAGCGTCTGTGCTGTTGATGGTGCGGCATACACGGCAGCTCCAATAACCTCTTCAACTGGAGCGGCTCTCCCCCCCCCCCCCCACTCACTGTTCCACCTTCCTCCTCTGTCTGGCTGCCAACAATTCCTCCACTCACTCTTTCTTCTATACACGGAGATACTCCAAGCCACGTGAGAAGCCATATTGAAATAAATAGTTTCATTGGAATAATTACGGTTCATCGAGTTTCTTATTTGATTGTCTGCTCTCATCTAAACGTCACTTAAACCAGCCATTATATTATTGTCCTCCCCCAACCACGAACTCTCCCAAAGTTGACCTACTAAAAGTACGACCTACTAAAAACCACCACTGACTCCAAACACGACCTACCTCATTCAGTCAGACGCACATATGGATTCTCCCCTGTTTGGAAAGATCGCCGGAGGCTCTGCACTTGATGACGAAGAGTTCCGTGCCGAACCTGCTGTTCCAGCACGTGTTCCCGACTTGTCGTTTTTGAGTGCCAACTTCTCTGCAGAGTCTTTGGTGGCTGAATCTCCACAGCCGTCGCCTAGCACCACTCAGTTCTCCAGTCTAGGCAACTCCATAGGCCTCAGCAATGCTTCTCAGCTGTCCAAACGCTACTCCACTGACTATCTGTTGAACGGTAGTTATTCCTCCTTGAACTCCCCCTCGGCTCCCGTGGGCCAGCCCTCGTTTTCCTTCCATCAAAGAGCAAACTCCAACTCCTCGGCTCCAAGACGGCCCCGCTCCCTCTTGATGTCCGACTCTGCATCTTATGCCATATGGGAACATGGTGAGACTTCCGACCCTGCTCCTGCTCCCGCCCCTGCTCCCGAAAGACCCTCCAATAGGAACTCGTTCCATGGTATGCCTCGAGCGTATAATCCTCCCCACTTGCCTCCTCCAAAACCTGCCCCAGATATCAAACCTGAGAGTGTTCTCAGAAGGGCGAGATCTCCCACGGGCTCTCCTGTTCGAAGCCGCTCTCCCTCTCGAAGACCCAGCACGTCTCCTTTCCGTCTGAGAAATGGCTCTCCACAAAGGGCTCAGCCGTTCAATTTTCATCCTCAGGATATCAATATGAACATGTCCAATAACCCATCCTTGGTGGTCAAGCCTGCTCACAGAAAGGGCCATAGGTATAAGCATTCATCGGTGTCGATGAATCTCTTCCAAGAACCCGTGCCCATTGCTGAGACTAACCAGCAGTCCAGTCTTATTCCGGACCAATATCCTATACCCAACTTCCACGAGTCTTTGAATAGTGCTAGCTCATCTCAGAAATTCAAGTTGGCGCTCTCTTTGGCGCATTTCACCGTCTCCGTGCTTATCTTCATCACTGGAGCTAAAACAAAACAACCTGCATTCTCCACCTTGGCGCATCTCATCTTCTACGACTCCTTGGGCTCTTTGCTGGTGGCCTGTGTGGATATCATGTCCAACTTCGAGGTGTGGGGCAAATCCTCGTTGGCATACCCTTTTGGGTTGGGCCGGCTAGAAGTGTTGGCTGGTTTTGCCTTGAGTACTTCGCTGGTGATGGTGGGCTGCGACTTGGTTAGTCACTTTGTGGAGGAAATGGTGGTGGGCTTTGTTGACTCCTCCACTGCTGAAAATGCAGAGCATGGAGCTCATCATATCCATGGCTCGGACCATGGGCCCGTCAACTGGTTTCTCTACGAATTCATGCTTTTCATTGTGATTTCCATCACGTGGTTCACCTCCGTCCATATTTTCGAGGATACTGCCATATTCCAATTGATGAAACAAAGTGATCAGAAAACTACCAAGAAGGGTAAGGCATATAGCGAAGTTTCAAGAGGTGGACTTTTGAATAGCCTGGAGAATCATGAGAGCTTGATGACCAAGGCTCGAAACCTTTGTACGGTTCTTGCCAAGAACCCCATCAGACTTTTGACCTTAACATACTCGTTTTTCTTATCGACTGTGCCTCTCATTCCTGAACATTACAAGGAAAGTTTCGGCTTCGATCTCAACGAGGCATCGACTCTTGTGGTTGCTTCTACGTTGTGCTACGCAGGCTGGAAGTTGGTTAATACCTTGGGAGGCATTTTGTTAATTTCGTTCCCCTATTCCAATTACGACTACACGGTAATCAAGGCATCCGTTTACGATAGGATCCAGAACCTCCCGTGCTTCAAAGCATCATATGTGATTGGCAACTTGTATTTTTCCAAGCTCAATCGCCAGCTTTACATTGCAGGAGTGAGTGTGAGTATGAAGGGAAGCAGCCCAGATGACGAGCTGCGATTGATATTCGAGGTGAACCGGATCATAGCCAATATGATCAAGGATTTTGATAATGGGTGTTTGGTGGAGACTACGGTCAGCGTGGAGCGTGTGTAATATAATTACAAAGGACAAGCCTAACAGTAGAAGTCAGTGAGAGAGATCATAAATGAATGGATCCAATAAGATATTGACGAGAATTTAAGCTCTAAGTGTGACAAACACCATATAGAGGGAATGAATTAGAGATTGAAAAGAATTTAGAGATCTGGTTTTGGTGAATTGGTGATTACTTGATTCGGTGATTCGATGCTTTGGGTGTTGGGTGCAACGCTTCCTAATCGGGTAACTGTTAGTCATCGAAGCGCGGTTCGACATCGCTCGGTCAAAAACCATTCTTATCTACTGCGACCTACTCCACCATACAAATAGACATGCTTTCCAGGACAATAACCAGACTAGCACCCAGAGTTTCAGCTCGTCAGTTCTCACGTGCACTCCCCCTTGCGAGCTCGTACGTCCCCGTGGCCGATGCAGATGCCAATTCCATGACTGGAAAATTCATTGACGATGTCACCAAACCTTATACGGTCACCACATATGCCCGTCCCAACCTTGTGATTGCACGGGGAAAAGGCTCGTATTTATATGATCTTGAGGATCGGGAATACATTGATTTCACTGCTGGAATTGCCGTCACGTGCTTGGGCCATGCCAATGAAGAAGTCAGTAAGATCCTCACCAAGCAGTCGCAAGTATTGTTGCACTGCTCCAACCTCTACTATAACCTCCCCGCAGGCGAATTGGCCAATAAGATTGTGACCAATACTTTGGAGGCAGGCGGAATGAAAGATGCCCAAAGAGTTTTCTTATGTAACTCTGGTACCGAAGCCAATGAAGCAGCATTGAAGTTTGCCAGAAGATTTTCCAAGCGTTCCAGTGATGATAAAACTGAAATCATCTGCTTCAAAAACGGTTTCCATGGTCGTACCATGGGTGCACTTTCAGTGACTGCCAACCCTAAGTACCAACAGCCATTCACACCGTTGGTGGCAGGTATCCAGGTGGCAGACCCCAAGGACATTGAAAGCGTGCGTGCAGTTATCAGCAAGGAGAAGACTGCTGCGGTGATCATAGAGCCCATTCAAGGCGAAGGAGGTGTGAATACTGTGGATGCAGAGTTTTTAGTGCTGCTCAAGAAACTCTGTGTGGAGAACGATGTGGTGCTCATCTACGATGAGATTCAATGTGGACTCGGACGTACGGGTCAGTTCTGGGCCCATTGCTCGTTACCTGCAGAGGCACACCCTGATATTGTGACCATGGCCAAGGCTCTTGGTAACGGGTTCCCTATTGGAGCCGTGATGATCAATGAGAAGATCGAAAGCGCACTACAGGTGGGAGACCACGGCACCACGTATGGAGGTAATCCATTGGGAGCGTCTGTGGGTTCTTATGTGGTTGATCAAGTCAGTGACGCCGCTTTTCTTGAAAACGTGGATCTTGTGAGCAAGAAAATCGTGGATGGTTTGGCTAAGATCATTGAGGCCAACCCAGAAAAGGCTCTGGGTGTAAAGGGTAGAGGACTCTTATTGGGTTTACAATTGAAGGATGGAGTGGATATCAACCTTGTGATCCAAAAGTGCAGAGAATACGGTTTACTTGTGATTAGTGCTGGAGGCAATGTGATCAGATTGGTGCCTGCATTGAACATCCCAGAAGAGGCTGTGGCCAAAGGCTTAGACATCTTGGCCAAGAGCATCTCCGAAGTTTGACCAGGTGAGCTTGTGAAATGCAAGGGAGGAATATTTCTCCATGCTCCGTATTAGATGTTGACTCGTACATCGTTCATTTTAAGAGTTTCTGGGTGTCGGTGTCTGGTGTCTGTGTCTGTCTGGTAAATAGAAAAAAGACATACATCGATGCTCGGCACAGTAGAATAATTTGACCCAGTTAACCATTCAATAGACCAAGCACATATTTAAAACCAAATCAACAAACCAATTCCGCAAAAAAAAACACCATCAATTAATACTACCATACGACTCAATGTTTATTGACTCAACATACCAAAAAAAATTAAAACATAACAGGTCACATCACGTCACCAAAGCTTATCTAGGGTAGACGGTGTCGTGCCGGGCCCACACCCTCGCCAGTCAAAAACTTCGCATGTTTCGCGCCGCGTACACCAACAACTACCTCGCATATACACTAGTGCAATAGACCCACACGTCCATGACGGTATTTTCGATACCTACCGTCGACTTAGACTACTGCTTGGAGCAGTTACTAGATCAGCAGCCGCCGCGGCTTCTCCCCGAAGAAACAGTGCAAGAACTATGCCACCTGCTAAAGACTCAACTACTCGGAGTACCCAACATCATCTCCCTCTCGTCCCCGTGTACAATCGTGGGCGATATCCACGGGCAATACCACGATCTTTTGGAGATCTTCAAGATCGGAGGCTCCCCTCCAAACACAAACTATATGTTTCTCGGCGACTATGTGGACCGGGGCTACTACTCCGTTGAGACCATCTCTCTTCTAATAGCATTAAAGCTCCGATACCCGGAGCGCGTATCGCTAATACGAGGCAACCACGAGTCCCGAACCATCACTACGAATTATGGCTTTTATTCGGAGGTTTTGAACAAGTATAATGGCTCGCTCAAGGTATGGAGCTACTTCACTGACCTCTTCGATTATCTCCCCCTAGGGGCCACTATAGACGGCAAGATTTTTGCCACGCACGGCGGGCTATCGCCTTCGTGCCAGCAACTCGACCAAATCCGGGTGATTGACCGATTTAAAGAGATCCCGCATGATGGTATTATGGCAGATCTCGTGTGGTCGGATCCGGACCCTGAGATCCCCGACTTTAAGTTATCACCCAGGGGTGCAGGCTACTTGTTTGGACACGAAGTCATGAACAAATTCTGCCGGGATAATGATTTGGTGCAGCTTCTTCGAGCGCATCAGTTATGTAACGAAGGCTATGTGAGCTACTGGAAGGGTAAATGCTTGACGATTTGGTCAGCGCCAAATTACTGCTATAGATGTGGCAACTTGGCCAGTGTGCTTGAAATCAGCCACTCCAACTATGAGGGCAAGCCCGAGAAGTCAGCACAAGCCGTGCTTCCGGGCCAGTTCTTCAACGTGTTCGATGCGTCGCCCGAAAACGACGAGGACACCTCTGAAGGGCGGGGCGTGAACGGTATCAACCGAAGCGGGTCGCAAAAGGACATTTTTGAGGCATACTACGATGGGCGTGCTAAATCGAGGCAGATTGAGTACTTTTTATAGAGTGTGGATGACTTACGCGGGCGCAGTCATTACCTAATAATAATTTATAATCTTAATTATAGAACGAAATAATCGAATCAATATATGTAAGCAGAACCAAATGTGTGTCAATATTATCAACTGGATATCTATTAGCCGTAGTAGAGCTCGAAGTTGAAACCGTCGTGGACCTCGTAGTCGTCCAAAGTGATATGGTCTTTATAAATCTGATGGCCCTTCTTCAAAATGAGCTTCTCGTGCGGTGTGCCCACCTGGAGCCCTATGATCTTCTTGAGGTCGCCCACAGTATCGGTAGGAAGGCACTTGACCTTGATTTTCTTGCCCAAACGGTCGTTGGCGAGGACTTCGATCATGAGTGTAGTTTGGGTTAGCGAAGCCGCGCGCTGAAAGGGCTCTCACCTGCACTTATGGTCGAATCCTGGGGTACCATTCCTAAACACATACAACAACCAGACTTTCAAGCAGACAATTTTTTAAATTCGATTTTACACAGTTGTTTGAACCATAATCTATAATGGATCCAATACCTTTATATATAATTTTTAATTTACAAAGCATCCACCATTTTGCAGTGTTTTGTAGTGTTCTATAGTTTCGCAGAGTTTTGGCTTGGTCACATTTAACTGCGAATTATCACTTCACGTAAGTTTGCTCACCCAAAGGGTGTCAAAAACAACACTCAACAAATCAACTCACCCAATCAATCATATGCAGTCGACATTAAAACATATTTATAGAAATCAAATGAAAACCATTCTAAACTAAGAGTACTAAATCAATTAATGGAGTAGAGTCACTTTGAGTGACTGGTCTGAGAAGTCCTGCGTTTTTTATCACTATCAGTGAGAGGCTGACCTCGGCACGCGCGACACCTACCTTCCGAAGGCCTATCTATGCGCGCAGATTCTTCTATATCTTTTCTTTTTTGCCGTTTCTCCTCTGATCTGCTACCACCCTGCCCACTCTTCCCCCAGCACCCACCCCATTTTATAAAACAACCCATTTTATAAAGAAAGATCTGATCAAGGCACTTTTTTTTATTTATTTATTTGTTTCATAGTATCACGTGATACAGTGGTATTTGTTGATTCCATTGTGCATACCCTTCTACTGTCCAAAGCCTTATCTATCTATCTCCCAAAAGACACTTTGTCTTGTGTCATTCCATAGATTATCACCACCCGCACATCATCACTGCCCCCCCCCCCCCCCCCCCCACCAATGGTCCCGATAATATGAGCACCACTTTTGTCCAGCCAACATTCTTGGCCAACTCTACTCTTCCGCTTCCGCTTCCGCAGGAGTATTACCTGGTGGCCACAATCTCCAAGACTTCCGGCATCCTCTCGTTGGTGGTATGGCTCTTTGCCCAGCTTCCTCAGGTATTTGAAAACTACCTCAACCACTCTGTGTCGGGAGTATCTACATCCTTTTTGATCTGTTGGATCAGTGGCGATTTCACCAATTTGGTGGGCTGCTTGTTGACCAGGGCTCTCCCGTTCCAGGTGTGTCTTGCCGCATACTACTGCTTCATAGACCTCATCTTGGCGCTTCAGTTCTGGTATTACACCAAGGTATATCCCAACCAGATCGTGCACCATAACATGTTACAGAGCCCGAACATGATGCGCCCGATACACTCCAACGATGCTCCAAACCCTCTACTAGTGACCAGGAGCAACCGCTTTGAGGCTTCTCCTAACAACTACCCCATTAATCAACGATCTTCCTCCTCATCTGATAGAAGGTCCAGACAACCTCGAAGGAACTTCATAAAGAAAGTGTTATCAGGATCAGTTATCAGCTCTACCTTCAAAAGAGTCCTGGGTCTGCATACACATACCCACGAGTTCCAAAATCCTTCAAGCTCCACCAAGTCACTCTTGAATTCATTATGGTACTCTTCCAAGTCGCTTGTTCTGCACATCCATTATAACCCTGCCTTGTTTGGTGTTCTTAGTGGATGGACAAGCACTTGCTTCTACCTCACGTCTCGCTTACCCCAGATCTTAAAAAATTACCGAAGCAAGTCCACTAAAGGCATCTCTCCGCTCATGTTCACGTTTGCATTGTTGGGAAACTCTTTCTACACTCTCTCCATTTTGAGTGACCTTTACTTGCTATCGAAGTACGACCAGTATCTTGGGGATTACGACTTTCGGAGCATTTTGAAAAGTCAGCTACCTTTCATGATCGGAAGTGCAGGCACCGTGTTATCCGATGCTATCATCCTCATTCAATTCTGGATCTATAGAGAACGTTCCCATGGGAGAGACTTGAGACGTAACAAGACACCTCTACAGAGAGCACTTGACTCCAGCGCTCCACGTGATACAGATGACCATTTCACCAAGCCAG
This sequence comes from Metschnikowia lochheadii, assembly GCA_002370915.1. Lineage (NCBI taxonomy): Eukaryota > Fungi > Ascomycota > Pichiomycetes > Serinales > Metschnikowiaceae > Metschnikowia > Metschnikowia lochheadii. Next base: position 69,600 of record NLAW01001562.1, on the reverse strand, counting down.
AATGGTACACTAATGTGTATGGGAACTCAGATGCCAGGGAAAACGACCACCCATTTGGCAATTCCCTCACTGACAGCCACAACGGTTCCTCTCATCTCAGGAAACCGTACCAGGAAACGCCCATTGTGTATCAACCGGATGAAAGCTCGCTGTTGCTCCATAACTCATACTTGGCCACTCCACCCCTGCATTACGTGAGCTCATTAAATCGGAAAACTGTACAAAATACCAAGCACAGAAGAGGCATCTCTGATACCTTCAATGCCATGGCGAGGTCGTTTTCTAAAACATCCGACATCCGATCGCCCTCAATTGCATCCTCCAATGGTTCTATTACAGCGCCCGGAACATCGCTTATACCCTCCATTGTGGGCACCTACTCATCGCTATCTAAACGCATGCTCGACGATTCCAAGGTTCCGTTCCTGCCAATCGACTTCTTGCATACGGATTTCCTTCATCAAAATGATGGCCTGCTGGCCAATAATGATTTCTAGGATATAATCTATTCTAATACACAGCTTTTCGCTTAAACTTTGTAAATTCGTATTCACTTCTTCACTCTCCATGCCGACTGGGGAAGAGACTGCAAGTATGTGACTTTCCTCTTGACCCAGAACCAAATAAATACTCCAAGAGTCAAGCATATTGTGCTGGTGTAAAAATATCCGTCTCTCTCAACATTAATGTAACCACCAGCTTTTTTGCACGACTCCTTGAGCTCTTCAGTGTTAATCAGGAAACCGGAAGCCTTCAGTGCCATTTCACATGTTGAATAGGTGAATTTGTCTATCAAGTAAAAAATGATGATTTTGGGCCAAGTTCCACCGTAATTAGAAAGCGTATTCAAGGTGGTCATGTAGGTTCCGCCAATAGCAGGATCGGCAATTTTGGTGTGGAAAGCACATAACGAGACAAACTGGATGGTGCCCATAAATGAGCCTAACAAATGCTGCAAAATAATCACGAGGAAAAGTTTGTAAGGAACCTCACCATTTTCAATTTTAGGGAAAAAGAATAAGATTAAATGGGCCAAAAAGGCAGCCACTAGTCTTCCAGCAAACCCAAAAAGCCATGGTTTGAGAGGACTCTTGCCCGATGACCAGCGTCCTGCATAATAACCGAAGATCATTTCGAAAGGAAAGTCAATCAACACTGTAATTGACAAATCCTCCTTCGAAAGACCCTTTTCAAGAAGCTTCAAGTTGGTGGCAGACTCATTGACCTGGAAACCCAATTTGGCAATTAGCAAGATGACCACGAAGAGCTGAACATTTGGAAGTTTCAACACCTCGATCATCGACATGTACACACCCTTCAAATCCGTAAGGTATTGTGACATTCCCTTGGATTTGTTGTAGTGATCATCCTCCTTTAAGTAATCGCTGGACAACTTGGCGGGTTTGTTCTTCCGCAAATGATAAGGCTCTTCTGGAATAAAGTACAAGAGCCCCGTCACAGCGATGTACATGAAGCCCCAGAATCTCAAATATCCACCCAAGGTAAAAAGACCCTGTTCCAAAGGCTCAGAACGTAAGTATCTATTTGCAAACTCCGGAGAGCTCAATGCCAAAAACACTGTGAAACTCAGAAAGTAGCCACAATTCATGCCCACCGTTTGAGCCGTGGAGGCATACGATAAGCTTTCTGGCGAAAGACAGGTCAAGGCCCAGCCATCAACAGCAATATCCTGTGTGGCACAGAGAAACACTAATAAAAAGAAACAAAACGTGATTGTTTTCAAGCACGAGGCTGGGTCTTCCATCAACTTCTCCATCACCGAACCCAAGTACAATAGTGTCAATCCCGACACCAATTGTACGGGCATAATCCACGACTTTCTCCGGCCCCAGCGTTTACTATAGATGGCATCCACCACAGGAGACCATAGAAGTTTCAAGGAGTAAGGATAAGATGCCAATGAAAAGACTCCCACTTGAGAGTAGCTTAGCTTCGATTTGAGAATAAACGGTACCGACCCAAAGGCCAACCCCACCGGAACACCTTGAAGTGTATAAAGAATTATAAGAACGCAGAAATTCAAGTAATCTTTCTGATTCAAGGAGGAACTCTGTGTAGAATTGGTGGGCTTGGGTTGTAGCACGGTGGAGGGTATTATACCTTCGTTGGCCTCGTCAAAAGCATACTGAGCAACTGGGAACTTCAGTAACGTAATGTCCTGCTTCTCATTTATGATGTGAGCAGCACTGCTGGGAGTACGCTTGTGCACATCCATCTGGATTATGGAGGTAAATAAGGACTGGGAACTGACATATGTATTTATTGGTGCGCGAGCCAAGAATGTGCGATCTGTACCGCGAGGCTTGCAGTCTAAATTAGACGGCCAACTCAGTCTCTTGGTCTATTATTGAACGGGCCATATGTAGCCATATGCTAGATATATCTTCTATATTTCATATCTTACAAACATTACAAACTCAACACCTTTCTGGAGGCTCTCAAGATGGTGTCTGCGTCTGGGAAGGCAAAGTCCTCCAACTCCTTAGCGTAAGGGGTAGGCACTTCACATCCAGTGACTCTCTCGACTGGGGCGTCTAAGTAGTCGAAAGCCTCGGACTCCATGATCTGGGCGCAGATCTCGGATCCAACACCGAAAGCTGGGAATCCAGCCTCAACGGTGACCAAGTGGCCGGTCTTCTTGACAGACTCAATGATGGCTGGCACGTCCAAAGGCTTGATGGATCTCAAGTTGATGACCTCGGCGTTGACACCGTATTGCTTGTCCAAAAGCTCTGCGGTTTGAAGACAGTGCATGACGTTTCTTGTGTGGGACACCAAAGTGATGTCAGAACCCTCTCTTTCGATCTTGGCCTTACCGAATGGGATCACGTAGTCAGTAGACAAAGCCTCCTCGGAAACCTCGAAGGACTCTCCGTATGCCATTTCGTTTTCCAAGAAAACAACAGGGTTTGGGTCTCTAACGGCGGCCTTGAACAAGCCTCTGTAGTCCTCGGCGGAGTATGGAGAAACCACCTTCAAACCTGGGATAGAACCGTACCAAGCAGCGTAACATTGAGAGTGTTGAGCACCCACACCGGCAGCGGCACCGTTAGGACCTCTGAAGGTGATGTTACATGGCTGTTTACCACCGGACATGTACAAGGTCTTGGCAGCTGAGTTGATGATGTGGTCAATGGACTGCATGGCAAAGTTGAAAGTCATGAACTCACACACAGGCTTCAAGCCGGCCAAAGCAGCACCCACGGTCAAACCCGTGAAACCCATTTCGGTGATAGGAGTGTCGACGACTCTTCTCTCGCCGAATCTGTCGAGCAAACCTCGGGAAACCTTGTAGGCACCGTTATATTGAGCGACCTCTTCACCCATGAGGAACACGTCGTCATCTCTGTCCAACTCCTCAGCAATGGCGGAGTTCAAAGCATCTCTGACGGTCATGGTTTTAGGGCCGGAGGCACCGGAAGCCATTCTTAAAGCACCAGATGCATTGGCCTTAGCGGCCATGAGAGAGGTCTTAGCGACACTGGACAACTTGGACATGTTTGGTGGAAAGAGTTGGAGTAGGAGCCAAGCTTGAGAAAAAGAGGACTGTGAAGGGTCGGGACGATGAGGACCGGGTGGGTGGTGCGCGCGCGCGGCAGTACAACCCCGAGGGTCGGTGCACTACTGGAGAAAACGAAGTATTGGTTGGGTCAACTCCAGCTTTTGTTAGACCCTCGAATTTTGGGTTTTAAATTTTGGGTTTTAAGATTGTCAAGTTTATTTTTTTGTATACAGAACTAAATAAAAGTACATTATTGTTTTTGGGTGTCCGGGTTTGGGTACTCGGCCCTTGGCACTCTTATCGTGTCTCTCGACCAGATCTCACTATGGTACTACTAGAGTACACCACTGAGTGTGCACTATAACATGTACACTAACAGTGCACTATAACATACAATATAGACTGCTGTAACACCAGATAAGTATAATGAATCACATGCACCAGACTATGACATGACATGACATGACATGACATGTTTATCTATTGGTAAATCAATTACTACTCGTAGAAATTTAAAGTTACTGATTATCATGTTATTCTGTTGCACCGTGCTCAGCTCACTATACAGATCTATAGCACACTGAGTGACATGACACACAGATAATGAGTATGTCCCAAAAACACCAGATTCAAAAAAAAAAAAAAAAAACACTAGAGAATACAATAAATAATTTCAATCAGACAATATTTTCTACAAACACGCAAATTACTCAAATAGACATAACATATACGAATTTAAACACATTGTACAAATCTAGACACATAGAACATGTATGGACACATTGAACAAACCTAGACACAAAATGTACAAAACTGGGAAAGCAGTGAAAATTCTACACAATTATGTTTACAATGTACTCCACTTTATTTCCTCAAAAAGAAAAAAAAAAAAAAAGCAGCATGTAGAGCTACGCCCAGTGCTCAATGCCCAGTGCCCAATTCCTAGTGCGCCCTATTAAATAGTATAGTGGAGGGAGTCGCACCCAACCAACCCCGCCTATGCTCGCGTTGGCTTACACTGAGATCTATTGCTTATTGCTGGGTCGTCTATCGCGCACCCGGTTTGCCCGGGCCCTACAATATCTTTTGGCACTCTGAATTAAGACACTCAGATACAGTGTATTTCGATACTATTCAAACCACCGCGACAAAACTATTCAAACTAGTGCGACAAAATGATTCAAACCACCGCGACAACATGTTTCAAACCTAACACTACGCAAATTTGGTTTGAAAGATAGTGCGAAGGGGTACGAAACTTTTTGTCGCGGTGGTTTGAATCATACTGCCGCACTAGTTTGAATAGTTTTGAAAAACACTGTAGTTGCGAACTACGCATCCACTCTACACTCCAGTCCAGTCCAGTCTACAACCTACAGTCTACAACTTACAGTCTACACAGTCTAGTCTACAATCTACTGTAAGTAACGCTTGATATATATCTCTGGAATAGGAACCTCGTAATTAGAGCATTTTCTCGAAATCTCATAAACCCCATATTGTAATTTTCTTCTTTTCATTTTAATTCCCCCTAATCTATAGTCCTTCGCTTTCCGCGTTTCCCCGGGAGTCCCACCCAGGCTTGTCCCCTCACGCACTTGCATTTTGGTCGCTAGTGGATTGGGCCCGCGAGACCCAACACATCCTGCCCAGAAGCTCCGCTCCACCATAACTAAGGCCATATATAAATATCTCCTCGCGCGGCCACAATACTACGCCTTATCTTATCATTCTCTCTGCATACTTACCATCTCCCTTCCCCTCCCCTATATTCCAATAAATTATTACCCCCTTTGGCTTAGTATGTTGACGAAAAACATAAGACTTTTGAACCGCGTGCCTCCTAGAGTCAAGTACTCTGTTTTCCCCAGACACTTGACCTCGTCCAAGTACGAAGATGCTACGTCTCCTGCTGCGGCTGAAGATGCTACGGCCACCGTCAAGGCTGACCAAAAGGACATCAAAACGGTATCTGCCACTTCCACATGGTTGGATGCCTTGAGAGAACGTGAGAAGCAGTTGAAAGATGGTAAGGTTTTGGACTCCTTCAACTACATCAACCCTAAAACCACAAAGGTTTCGGAGAAAACCCCCAGCGAGTCCTTCTCGTACCTCCTGCTTCCTTTCAAGGATGACAAGTGGCTTTGCGATGCTTACATCAACGCCTTTGGACGGTTGAGAGTGGGCCAATTGTTTCAGGATCTAGATGCTTTGGCTGGAAGAATCGCCTACAAACACTGTGCCCCTGCTGAGCCCGTTAATGTCACTGCTTCCGTGGACAGAATCTTGATGTTGAAGAAGGTCGACGAGATTCAAAACTACAACTTTGTCTTGGCCGGTAATGTGTCATGGACCGGTCGGTCTTCCATGGAGATCACTGTCAAGGGCTATGCCTTCGAGGACTCCATTCCTGCCAAGGTTACCGACAAGGACTTGTCTCATGAAAACGTGTTTTTGACTGCTAATTTCACGTTTGTTGCAAGAAACCCACTTACCCACAAATCGTTTGCTATCAACAGACTTCTTCCCGTTTCCGAGCCCGAGTGGATTGACTACAGAAGAGCAGAGTCTTTTAATGCCAAGAAGAAGTTGGCTGCAAAGAACAGTTCCATAATAGAACCTACCGATGAGGAGAACAGACTAGTCCATGACATGTGGAAGACCACCCAGGGTATTGTTCCAGGTGAGAACAACCAATTGCAGTACATGAGTGATACCACTTTCACCTCTACGCTTTTCATGCAGCCCCAATACAGAAACAGGCATTCTTACATGGTTTTCGGTGGGTACCTTATGAGACAGGCGTTTGAGTTGGCCTACTGTACTGCTGCAGCATTCAGCTCTGCAGGCCCAAGATTCGTCTCCTTGGACTCGACTACTTTCAAGGCCCCCGTGCCAGTTGGATCCGTTTTGAGCATGAGTGCCACAGTATCTTATACTGAGTACTTGCACGACCAAGAATCAGAAGAACATAGCTCGCCTTTCAAGTTGCATCCTACCAATACAATCTCCAAGGACACCAACTCGTTCTTGTCGGAGTGTGGAACATTGGTCCAGGTGAAGGTTGACACCCGAATCAAGAACCTCGACTCCAAAGACTCCAAGGAATCCGGCTGCTTTATCTACTCATTCTTCGTGCCAGGAACTAACAATACCGTTTCCTCGGTCATTCCCCAAACGTACTCCGAGATGATGAACTACGTCGAGGGTAGAAGAAGGGCTCAAGACACTGCAAACTACGTTGCCACTATCTCGAGATAATTATAGACTAATCCATACACAAATATCTCTATATTCTTTAACTATTTCTAGACTGTTCTGATTCTCAATACTTCTAGTATCATTCATATCCTCATCAATTATAGTCTACTTTCAATCACTTTACAATATATTACATTATTTCGTATATATGACACTATCCGTTGTGATGCAAGAGATGCGATGCAGTTATTAGGTTAATGAATGTTCGGTTAGCCTGATTCACTGTCGTCAAGAATCAGAGCACTGGCGGCCGGGTGGTCCACAACCTGTTGCCGCGAAGAGTCTTTGGTGCTTGCCTTTCTGGTGAAGTTGACTAGCTTCGCTGAGCTGTCCATATGGCTTGCAAAGGAAAGGTCAGAGTAGACCGATGTTCTAGAAGGATCAATCTCGGACATTCGAGATTGCAAAATACCATTGTTTCTTGGTGTCACGTCCGAATCTAGCAAGAATGAAGCCACTTCGGGAGATGCAAAATTGTAGCCTTCGGACCTTGGTCCCCATTGTAGGATTTCACCATTGGGGCCTCTACGGGGCTCAAACTCCTGGCGTAAGTTGTTGTCCACTCCGTCGGTGCTGAATTGAGACTTGAGAGAGGCCTCTTTCAGGTTCAAAAACTTGGCCATGAGGTTGTAGTTGGACGACTCTTGCGTGTAGAATGTGTTGTTGGTGTCGTCTTCCTCCAGAATATCGTTCAAACTCGTGGTGCTTCCCTGCAAGTTCTTCTTAACTGGAGACGAGAGGTTCAGGTCATCCTCGACAATATTACCATCGCTATCGAGTCTTTGGATGTTGGAGTTGGATGGGGAATGACTGTGTAATAATGCGCTCACTTGCCCTGGGTCCATGGTACCTAGCAAGTTTTGGACGGAATTGAGATCTGAGTTCCGGACAGACAAGTTGTCGTCCACCAATCTCACTGAGAACAAGTTTTCGGTGTTCACAGTTTCCATGGACATATCGGATCTGTGTTTTTGTAGGAGCATTTTCTTCATGATACTGGAGTCTGAAGTTTCATTGGCTCTCCACGACATCATGGGTTTTTCCGATGCATCGAAATATTCCATGTCGCTTCTAGACTCAACGTGAGTGAGTGTTGACAGTGTTGACCGATTGTCTTGATCAAGTTTTAAAGCATTAATCTTGCTCAATCTATGGGCGGTTTCCTTGTGGTCGTCTTCGTTATTGATTGTTCCGAAACCAGGTCCTGTAAGTTCTTCGCTGACTGATTTGGATTGTCCTGAATGAGTTTCAGACTCATTGTCGTTGTTTGTCTTGCGGCGACAGCAGCAGCAGAAAATGAGTAAGAGACCTGCAACCAAAAGAGCAAGAAGAGGCAACCCAATGGCCAAGCCAAGAATGAGCTTCTTTCTATTGGAATCGGAAGCCTTCTTTTGTACAGCGTTAGGAGCTCCAAAGCCAGATGATATGCTTGAAGATGCTGTACTTGAGTCCGTGGCAGAAGGGCGTGCAGAAGAACTGGAGGCAGTCACTTGTTTCTTCACGCCTTCAATTGAGAAAGAACGGCTTTCCTCATCAAAGTCCGATGAAGCCCTGACGGTGATTTGAGCCAGGGAAAACTTGTTCGGGGTGAAACCACTGATTGTCATGTTCGACAGGTGGTAAGTGAGCCATGATGTGTTGCTTGGAATAGATACATCAATGGAAGTGTTGTTGAAGTCAGTGAAGTAAGAACGCATCAATTGGGTCTGGAAATAGTTACCCCAAGTAGCATTTAAATCAGGTAGCTTTTTGACGGTGAAAACTGAGCCAATTGAGTCGAAAGTGTATGGCAAAGACACCAGGTTACCATAAACATCCAGGACAGAAATTGTGAAATTCTGGAAGCTGGATGAGTTGGGAAAGCGTCCGGTCAAGGAGTAGTCATCGTTGTTGAACAGCACGTAGCTGGGCAAATCTTCCAGAGTGACTGAGGAAATGTTCTCCTTGGAAATTGGAGTAGAGTCCAAGTACACCGCCGAAAACACAGGCACAGTGTAGTCGAAATCTGAGCCGTAAGTTCCATTGACTTTAATTGATTCGTTCAACGAGGTACTGAGCTGGTGAGCTCCCACAGACAACTTGAAAGTACCCACAGCACCTGCATAACCAGCATAGTCAGTAGCGATGAAGCTAAAAGCGTACTCAATCGAAGGAGCAATGCTGGAGGTCACGTAGGGTACTTTCCCGGAAAATGTGTAAGAGTCAGAGTCAAAGGATATCCAATTGGGAAGCGAGGTTCTATTCTGCGAACGACCGTAGTAGGCCACAACCGAAGTGTCGGCATTGGCATTCATGACAAAGACCTCTGGAGAGAATTGGATGGAAAAGTCTTCTCCTTGTTTGACAACAAGACTATCGACACCATTGGTCTGGCCATACTTTGCAATGGTAGTAAGCATGACGTCCAGACTGGAGAGTCTCAAGCCTGTACTATCAGAAACAAGCATCAGGTAATTTGCTGAGTGTTCGGAATTGTCTGCGGAGTCGGAGCCCACCAAAGTGACCTGGAAGGAGCCCACGTCGCTACGGGAAGGCGTGCCCAGAAACGAGCGAGACAGCGAGTCGAACAGAAGCCAGCTAGGTAGGTTCTTCACGGAATAGACAATGGAGCCGTCCAGGTCGGACTTATAGGTGGAGCTAGCCAAGGTGAACAGGTACGGTACGCCCACCCTGGCCACATCAGGAAGCTGCTCATTCATAGGCCATCCCACACGGACGGCAGCAGCATAGGTCAAAAGAAAGACCAAGCAGAAGAACATGAGAGCACAGGAAGTCGAATTTTGAAGGGGTTGCTAGGGATGGGCACAGCAGGTGCAATATCAGAAAATAAAAAAAACCAGCCAGTGGGATTAGCAAAAGGAACAAAAGGGTTTTGGCAGTGCAGATTCAAAAAAAAAGGGGGGGTGTGAGATGATCAGAGCAGGAGCACGAGTAGCCGGGCCAAAAGAAAAGGAAAGTAGCGAAGGGAAGGTATGGGGATTGAAAGGAAGGACGGAACGTCTGAAAGGGAAAAAGTAGGGTATGGACGGGAAGGAAAAGTCGGCCGATGAGGCTTGCTAGGAAAAGAAGACGTGGCTCTCTATGCGGCTGAAGGCTTTTAGCAAAGAAGGGTCAATTAGTGTACTGAGGGTGCAAGGGACGCCACGCATGAAAGCTGCAAAACTAAGCCTGAGGTAGGGGGAGTGTGCATATGGGGGGCCAATTTCGCGATTTACACTTGAGATTTACGTGTCGCGTCGCCAACCGTGTTCCGAGCGGGCATGTCAAACTTACGTGTTTCTGTTGTGGAGCTGCATAGAGGCCAAGGGAGGGGTTTGAAGGTGGGGCCTGTTTCAGCAATGTTTCAGCGATGTTTCGGGTTGGCTGCAAGACGCGGGGCATTTTTTTTTCGTTTTGGGTGGTGTTTTTGGGTCAATTGAGGCTTTGACTGCTTGAGGTCCCAAGTGCCGCAGCAGAGGGGCAGAGAGGGCAGAGGAGGCAGAGGAGGCAGAGCACTCCACGTTACGATTTGCGCCTGCGATAATTTGCATCCTTCGCAGGCCGCAGCACCACTTCGAAGAATAGACCCCATCTCTCGAACTTAGTAATTATTATCATTATTATCTACTGTGGGCCGAGTCTTGGAGATGCATGATGGTTTTAGCCCGTTATTTCGCCCACATACTTTAGGCTGGTCTGGACAAGTATGGTCTAGTATGGGCAAGTCTGGTCTACTATGGTCTAGTATGGGGCATGTTCTTGGCCAAATTGTTTAGAAACTCGAGTCACGCTCACTGAAAATAAAAAATATACTATAATCTTTAATTGTTAGACCCTCTATGCACTGCTTTTTCATGCTTTATACTCTATTATATATGCCGTTCACGCTCAATGTTTATGTTCTGTTCATTATGTGCTCGACGTTCTAAATCGGTGCACCGTCCTAAGTAGATACACCGTCCTAAATCGACGCTCCATTCTATATTTTATGCTCCATGCTCATACTGGCTCGTATCAAGATGGACGAATGGCCATGCATCTGCTCAACTTGCTATTGTTCGCACCAGTGCCCTGTGGAGTGGTGCATTCTGTTGCCATGACGAAACCAACTGCGCCATATGAGGCAAGAAATAGGCCGTTTCAAGTCTTTTCGTTTCAAGTTTTTTCGTTTCAAGTTTTTTCGTTTCAAGTCTTCTCTCTTTTCTGTCTTTGCTGGGCGGCTAAATCTCTGACTAGCCGCCTACCGCCTCCACCGAGGCGCGTAGTACACAGCGGCAATGCCCATAAAGCCAAACATCAACCCCACGAGTTTCTCCGCGAGCGAGTGGAAGTACATGTTGGTCACGAGCAACATAAACCACCAAAGTGCTATCAACCCCATGACAACCACACTGGGTACTGCTCTTAGTGTCTGTACCAACTTGCTGGATGGAGATAACGAAGGGTTCTGGAAAATGACCCCGATATTGTCACAGGTCACGGTCCAGCCCTCCCAAAATGGCTTGATTTCATGGAACAAAAAAAGCGAAGAGTGTACTAGTAAAAACACATGACCCAGAGGATCGTGGCCGCCCTCCCAAGAGCCCTTCAATTTGCGGCACTTATAAGATGTTATAGATCTGGACTCGTACAAGTCCTCAATACGCAGGAAAAGCAGGTGTGATCCATGACGGTTGGTGATGAAAGCTGCCACACTTTGTTCCGGAATCAGAGCACATTTGCCTCCCGTATTCACGAAGAACTTATCCATAATAGGAAGTCCAAAGCACCATTGGGTAAAAAAGAGCCACCAAAGCGTAGCCAAGCCCCACCTCAAAATAATCGCCACTACCCTGGACCCCGTCAACTTTGTAGTTGCCCCCGGCCTCAGTTGCAAGTCTTTCCAAAACTGCAAGGCCAAAAAAGCCACAAGGACCACTGTGGACCAACCCCAGCCCCGTTTGACGAAGATCTGGTTGAAAAAATTACCCTTATCATTGTAGTAGTTGTATACTTCATCGGAATCCGAGAACACGTGTAGGAGTTTGCCAAAGACAAAATTAATAATAAACGACAGAGCAAAAAAGAGCTCGGCTGCACTGATCTGGTATTTAAAACATAATCTATGGAGCCCCTCCATCATCTTCAGGTAATGTCTGTCATAGACAGTTTTGGACTCGGGCATGTAGTATAAGGTATAAAGTGAGGGAGTTCGCACAGCAAGTGTTGGGTAGAGGAGTGCGCTTCTATGTGGCCCCAAATCTGGGGAATCATCGCAGGCAAAGTGTCCCCCAGCCAGAAAAAATGTAAACATCGTCTTAGAGCATTAACATAATTTTTAGCCAATCGATATCTAGAAATTGTGGATATTATATCAGCGAACATATTATCTGGACATTTGTTAATGTTGATACTAATATTAATAATAGGTTCATTAATTTCAAATTTAAGCAGCTCTTCTACATTAGGCTTTGTTAGTGGATTTATACCCATGGCTGGTGTTATAGCCATTACTAATTTTTCTTATGGAGTCCTAGTCTTGTTCTTGTCCAATCCTAGTCTTGTTTTCGTCCATGTCTTGCCCAATTCTTGTCTAACTCTTGTCCAAGTCTATAGATGTATAGGTGTATAGCCTAAGCCTAAATCTAAGCCTACCATGGTCTACAAGCCTGAGAAGGTCTGCTTTATTCTTGTTTAGTAATATTCGATGAAATTAATACGTTTTTAATCCAAAGCAACTTTAACAATCTGAAACGACTCTAATAAACTAAAACAACTTTCATCAATGTGAAACAACTCTACAGAAATGAACTGGGATTGTTTCTGCTGGTGGGTTATCTGAAATATGGGTGGTTTGACTGGTTATAGCTCTTCACAGTATACACATTAGGGCAGTCTGAGATGCCAGGCCACGTAGTAGAATACTGTATCTATTATAAGAAGAAAAGATTCATTTTATCAACAACTAATAAATTATACATTAAAAAATAGGGGGGGTTATATATTGATATGTCACATAATTAACTGTGAAGCTACCGTCAGTACTGAGTCGCACTCCATCTTTCGCAGTCTTCACAGTATACATAGTAGTGGGACCGGACAATTCCCACCGGACAAATCCCACCAGATGAGTCCAGAAAATCTATAAGCCTAGAATCCAGATAAGTGCCTATAAAACTATCCTGCACTTTCCAGACCCATAATCCGTGGTCCATCAATTTTGGTATAGTATTTGGTGGTATGGACTGGCCAATGCCACTCTCATCAAGTACTCGCTCCCATACTAGCACCAAGTGTACCAAATGATACCCAAATGATATCCAAATGGTATCCAAATCCTAACTGTCGCCCAAATCCTAGTTATCGCCCAAAATCTAAAATCGTACCATGTCTAACTCTCGGCCATCTTCACATCAGTGGTGTCAGGCTCCGTCTTCTCGCCATTGGCCGAACTGGGGTCCTCAGATTCATCCAGGTTCTGCCACTTCTTCACCATATCATTCATCAACGTATTCATAAAGTCCGGGTTGACGATGTTCCGGCGAAACTCCTCTTTCTGGAGCAACGTCAAAATATGTAGGCAGTTCGGGTACACCAAATACTTGGCATATTCGCTGCGCTTCCAGTAGTTTAAGTAGTCGAGGTACGCTAGGAATGCTGGGTCCTTGAAGTAGTCATTCTGCGCCAAGAAGTTGACATATTGGATATTGGCTAGTGACTGTACGAACTCGAGCTCCACTTCCCATCGCGTAGGTAGCTCGTCCATTGTATTTGACTTTGGGTGTATATTTTGGTGCGTTGGTTAGAGTGGTGCTTATGGACTAGTGTAGCTTAGTCTCAGTCGAGCACCGCGGTCCTACAAAACCATAACATCCGCGAATCACTCATTCACTCACCTTCTCACCTACTCCAAGACTCACTCCAAGACTCACTCCAAGACTCAACAACTTAACCAGGACTTAACTACTTAACCAGGACTCAACTACTAAGCAGGACTTAACTACTAAGCAGGACTCAACTACTATAAACTGGACCATAGGACCTAAATATACTCAGCCAAGGCCCAACTCATAAGTGATACTCAAGCTCCTTCACTATCATCATAAAGGTCATTAATATTATCACTCACTTAGTATAGACTAGAGGCCAGAGACTAGACTAGACTAGAATAGAATAGAATAGACTAGAATAGACTAGCACCTGATAACCGGTCATGTCTCGACAGCTAGCGTTGGAAAACGAGTTGGAGCAGCTCACATCACTCAATGCTACGGCAGATATTCTAATAGAAACCATCCAAAAGGCTCTGAAGGATATTTCCAAGTCCAAGTCGGCGTCTGATAATACATCTGCACTTTTGGGTGACTGGATCAAGATCTTGAACCAGACCCGTTTCACCGAGGCTGCTTTAAGAGATCCCCTCTGGGAGGGGCCTCAGGATAATAGCCAGCAGGTGGAACACTTTTTGAGCCAGGAACAAAAATTGGAGCAGGAGCTCCAGACTCTTGAGGCCGAGAATAAGGCCCTTTCAGACTCACTACTGGCTCTGCCTAGGCCCGACTCCAAGCGTCCTCGGAAACAATAATCAATAATGAATGTATAATAATGTATAATGAAGTATAGTATATGAACGTGTAATAATGTGGAATACAATATAGTAAATAACGTGTAATAATGTATAATGAAATATAATATGTGAAAGTGTAATAATGCAGAATATAATATAGCATAATCTGTCATCTACTATATAATCCATAGTCTATTCCATTCATGTCTTATATCTATAATATATGCTATGATGTACTTCTAATCTCATCTTCTGTCTAGTTACTTTTTCAAATATACATTATCTATCAAAGATTGCTTACTTCAAAATACTGGTGATCAAATCTCCCGAATCCACCGAGTCTCCCTGCTTAATGTGGAAGTCTCCTACCTTTCCGCTGACTGGCGAACTGATGATCATTTCCATCTTCATGGCACTCAACACTGCAATTGGGTCTCCCTTCTTGACCTCCTGGTCTTTCTTGACCCTTGTTTCAATGATGACTCCAGCCATCGGTGCTCCCACGTCGTTTGGCTCCTTGGCCTTTAGTCTCGACACGTTCTCCACAGATACCTTCTTGTCATCAACAGTGACGGATCTCATCTCACCATTCAACTCAAAGAACACTTCACGTGTACCCTTGGCCTTGGAGATTTCTCCCACAGCCAACAACTTGATGATCAACGTCTTACCTTGCTCGATGTCAACCACAATCTCTTCGCTGATGTTCAATGGCTTCAAGAAGTACCGCGTTGGTAAAACAGACAAGTCTCCGTACTTCTCAACCATGGCACGGTAGCCCTCGTACACCTTGGGGTACATGACATACGAAGCAATGTCGCAGCCACTGATGTTGTCTCCGTAACGAGAGGTCAATTCCTCCTCGACCTTGGCAAAGTCCACTGGAGGCAAAGTCAAACCTGGTCTCTTGTCGAGCTTGACTCTCTTGTTGCTCAACATGTTGGTTCTCAAAGGCTCGGGGAATCCTCCGTATGGCGTACCCATCAAGCCCTCCATGAAATCCAACACAGAGTCGGGGAAGTCCAATTCGGAGGCCAACTTGTTGACATCTTGCTCCGTGAGGTTGTTAGATACCATGAACTGAGCCAAGTCTCCAACCACCTTGGAGGTGGGAGTAACCTTGACCACATCGCCCAAAAGACGGTTGGCAATCTTGTAGTTCTCCTTGGTCAAGAGCCACTTCTCTCCCAATCCCAATTGCTGGGCCTGGAAAATCAAGTTGGTCAACTGTCCTCCTGGAATCTCGTGCTGGTAAACCTCGGGGTCTGGTCCCTTCAAGTCGGCCTCGAAACACGAGTACAACAATCTCATTTGAGCCCAGTAGTTGTCCAACTCTCTGACCAACGTCTCGTCTAAGTTGTGGTTGATGTCTGCATCGAAAGAAGCAATCAATGCACTGATTGATGGTTGAGATGTCATTCCAGACATGGCGTTGGATGCTGCATCCACCACATCGGCTCCAGCCTTGGCTGCTGCGTCCATACTGGCCACACCAGTACCTGCAGAGTCGTGGGTGTGCACGTGGATAGGCAAGTCAGGGTACTTGGCTCTGATCTTGCCAACCAAGAGCGAGGCAGCCTTTGGCTTTAAGGTTCCAGCCATATCCTTAATACCCAAGAAGTGAGTACCCATCTCCACGATCTTGTCAACGACATCCAAGTAGTATTCCAAGTTGTACTTCTTGCCTGCCTTCAACATGTCACCAGAGTAACACACCGTGGCCTCAATGACACCACCGGCCTTTCTAACTGCATCAACACCAACCTTCAACTGCTCCAAGTCGTTGAGAGCGTCGAAGACCCTGAAAATGTCGACTCCGTTTTCCTTTGCCTCCTTCACAAATTGGTCAATTGCGTTATCTGGCAAAGAGGAGTAGGCAACACCATTGGCACCTCTCAACAACATTTGAAAGGGGATGTTTGGCACAGCAGCTCTCAAGCTTCTCAAACGAGCCCATGGGTCTTCGTGAAGGAATCTCATGCTGACATCGAAAGTAGCACCTCCCCAACATTCCAAGGAGAAAGCTCCAGCCAAAGCATGAGCAGTGGTGGGAGCAATGTTCAACAAGTCAACAGTTCTAACACGAGTTGCCAACAAAGACTGGTGAGCATCTCTCCAGGTGGTGTCGGTGATCAAAGTACCATTGAATTTTCTGACCTTCTTGGCAAATTCATCGGGGCCAGACTCGAGAAGAACTTGTCTCCAGCCACTTGGAGGAGCCGATTCCACATCAATGACATTGCCTGTCTTGGTGTCATGCAAGTCAGGAATCAAAGCTTCCGACGTGAGTTTTGGAAGTCCGGATTGGCCTGCAATAGATGAACCATTGACTGCCATGTCACCGAGGTAACTCAACAACTTGGTGGCTCTGTTTTGAGAGCTCATCATCTGGAACAACGAAGGAGTATCGTCAATGAAGGTGGTCCAACATTCTCCAGCAATGAAAGTCTCGTTGGTAAGCAAGGCCAACAAGAAAGGAATGTTGGTCTTGACACCTCTGATTCTGAACTCAATCAAAGATCTCAACATCTTTCTTCTGGCGATTTCATAGGTGGATCCAGAACAGGAACACTTCACCAACATGGAGTCATAGTGGGGAGAAATGACCGAGCCGGCGAATCCATTACCACCATCCAATCTGACACCATTACCACCGGCAGAACGGTAGACTTCGATCTTACCAGTGTCTGGGGCGAAATTCTTGGCAGGGTCTTCGGTGGTGATTCTACACTGGATAGCAAATCCACGTGTAGTGATCTTGTCTTGGAGCAAGCCCAATTGTTGCAAAGAAGCTCCAGCAGCAATTTGGATTTGAGCTGCAACAATGTCCACCCCCGTGATTTCTTCAGTGATAGTGTGCTCGACCTGGATTCTTGGGTTAATTTCAATGAAGTAGTGTCTGTTTTGCTCATCCACAAGAAACTCGGCCGTACCTGCGTTTCTGTAGTTAGCAGACAGGGCCAACTTAACGGCGTCGGTCAAAATGGCATCACGAACGCTCTTAGGCAAGCTCTTGGCAGGAGCAATTTCCACCACCTTTTGGTGTCTTCTCTGCACAGAACAGTCTCTTTCGAACAAGTGGATGACATTTCCGTAACCATCAGCAAGCAATTGCACCTCGATGTGCTTGGGTTTGTCTAAGAATCTTTCAATGAAACAAGTTCCGTTTCCGAAAGCAGTCAAGGCCTCAGATTTGGCTCTGTTGAAGGCATCCTCGATGGAATCGCCTTCTCTGACGACTCTCATACCACGGCCACCTCCACCAAAAGCAGCTTTGATGATAACAGGAAAACCGTATTTCTTGACGAAATCAGCAGCCTCTTCGGCAGAGTCAATGGGGCCAGGAGTACCAGGAACAACCGGCACGTCACACTTGAGGGCCAAGTTTCTGGCAGAAACCTTGTCACCAACAGCATCAATGGTTTGGTAAGAAGGACCAATCCAGGCAATTCCGGCCTCCTCGACTTTTCTGGCGAAAGTGGAGTTCTCAGAAAGAAAACCGTAGCCCGGGTGGATCATATTGACTCCATGTTTCTTGGCAATAGCAATGATCTCGTCGATCTGCAAGTATGCTTGCACAGGGGAGTACTGGCCCTTTTTACCGATAACATAAGATTCATCGGCCTTCAATCTGTGCATTGACAATCTATCCTCGTGGGCATAAATGGCCACAGTTTGCATGGACAACTCATGAGCCGTTCTAAAGATTCTGATGGGGATCTCACCTCTATTGGCCACAAGAATCTTGTTCATGGGGCCTAGCACCGTGGATTCCCGTCTCATCTGGTTAAGCTTGCCCTTGGGCATAGCAGAAGATTGGGCGGTAGACATGGCGAAATGTGGGAAGCAATTATAGATTAGTGAGGCACACGCAATTTATAGGCGGTCAGCTGAGAGATAAGAGGTGGAACGAGCCTGCAGATGTGCGCACGTTCTTTCGCCCAGGCCTGTACGATGGGTTAGAGTAGTCCGGCAGATGAGGTGGGGCCGAAACGGTGAAGGGTAGTTTAAAGATTGGCAGGGAGGAGGCAAGGAGGACGAAATCCGGGATGAATAGTATAAAAAAAAGAGGGGAAAGGAAAAAAATAGATCGTGGGGATTCGCTCGGCTTTATAGATTTTTCGTTGACTCACCGGCACTTGGCCCGAGGGCATTCCGTCCTGCACTTCGGCGAGGACTTGGAACTCCGACGCTGGGGGTATTTCTCCGAGCAAGAAAAAGTACGCTTCACATGCGGAACCATTGACGTAGTCACCAGTAATGCAGACACCAAGAATAGTAATCACCAGACTGTAAACATGGAACAGAACAGAAGTATGTAATAGATTTAGAATAGAAATAGATTTAGAACAAAAATGGATTCGAAAAGGGAAACAGAAACATCGCGCCTGTGAATCACGTTAGAGAACCTTTTAAGAATTATTAATTATTTAGGTAGAGGGGTGATCTACGCAGCAGTGTGACTACGCATACAATAAGGAATAAGGTACATTACTTTATCAAAAGGGAAACGAAGAGCAAAGAAAAAAAATCAAAGGACAAAAGTATAAAGGTCACGAGTAGAAATGACATAGGTAGGAAGGTCATAAAGTAGGAAGTAGAGAGGGTAGTAAGGACATAAGTAGATGAGTAGAAAGGGTAGAAAGGGTAGAAAGAAGTATCTTAATAAACGAATAGGTATACCAAATACGGATGCATCGAGAAAATCCGGTACGAGCAGATCTTGCCTGAGTATGAATAGTGGAGGTGCATCGGGGCTGGGCGTTTTTGAGTCATGAAAGTCCGAGGAACATTGTAAGCTCCGCGAAGGTGTGGTCCAGGACATTATCTCATTGGACGCAGATTAGTGGGCCTCAAGCCCGCGGACGCATTCTCGGGCCTCTTTCACCGTGCATTGTTTAGATGGGCGGGGGCTATATTTTAGACCGCCTCATTCAGTCATTGAAGAGCATATCAAGCAAATGCCATGATGCCAAAGTGCCATAGTGCCATGATGCCAAAGTGCCATGGTGCCATAGTGCCATAATGACTGAATAAGGAAATTAGAGAATCAGAGTCAGAGAATTAGAGAATCAGGTAATAAGAGAATCAGGTAATAAGAGAATAAGAGAATAAGAGAATTGAAGAATTAGAGACCAGATAAGAAGATGTTTTAAAAGACTGTGTTAGGGCCTTGTGTAGAGTATGGTAGTTTAATAGACTATAGGAGTGGAGTATACAGACAGTGAGTGACTATACGGTAAAGATTACTTAGGAAGGTATGATGAGTGTCAGAAATGTTTCACGAGTGTTTCATGAGTGTTTCCTAAATGTTTCATGATCTCTTAATAATGTTTCATGTTTCAGAATCTTTGTTTGTTGTTTCAGAAATATTCAGAATGTTTGATACATTGGTTGACTGGGTTCGTCTTCTGAATAGAGACCACGGTGCGAGCGGAACAATTTTCGCAAGACTTCGGGCGCGCTGTGGGCTTGTTTTATAAGCACGTTCGCATATTCACCCGGCCAACATTTCTCCTGCACTATTCACCCACCAGAGTAACACCAGAGTAATACAGACCAATGATTAATCCGAATAAACAGACTACAACGTAAAACAACTACAAACTAATATAGACTCATATTAATTCAGACTAAGGTCAATTCAGACTACAGACTCATGGTATAGTATTTGACACTTGATACTGCTAGAGTGAACAAGCACTCAGTGTCAGTGTACTAATCACCCACCACATCATTAGCATTCCTCTTTTTATCAATATCACTGATAACCCTATAATGTTAGTTAGTCACTTTAATTGTTCATTGGGAATTGCATTGTTAACTAGTCACTCTTCTGCACTCACATTCTCACTTTCTTATTGTCTCTTAACTCCTAGTCTACAATGGTTAATAGTCACGTACTCCCCAAGTACTACCCTAGTACTACCCTGGTAGTCTACACCAATATTGACCACTACCACTACACTAATACCACTACACTAATACCACTACACTAATACTTTGGAATATACTAATCTTTACCATACAACAATGTCTTTATATGTCAAGTACCAAAAACTTTTTTTTTGTCTTTTTTATATCCACTTGTTATTGAGTGAGTGTCTTATTGGATGTGAGCAAGTATGGCACATTGGGCCGGGGATGGAAGGCCGAAATCGCAAATTTTGCAGTCGCAGCCGCAAGTGTGGTTTGCTTTTCATTGGCCGGATTAGCGCATGGCCTTCGCAATTTGTAAGCGTGAGGGGTCAAAAGTATGGCTTGATTTTTGCATCTGGTGCGCACCTTTTATAAAGCCGCCCCCATCACCCAGTTTTTCACTTGCTCGTTTATTAGTACCCGTATAATTTTTTTATTCTTTTATACCCAATGATCAGAAACTTCTCCACCACGGTTATTAGGGCTTTCCAAAAGGAGGGCGTGGCTCAATTCAGTTCCTTGGTCAAGCCTACTCCAGCAACAAAGAAGTGGCAGCCTTCTGCTGGTAACTCCTTTAGAACCTTTGCTGAGTACAGATTGAGAGCCGTCAACCAATCTCCTTTGAAGTTGAGGGCTCAAAACAAGGGCAAGTGATCTGCTAGTAGATCTAGAGAGGCTAGTCTAGGACTTCCCCACTAGTACAGGGATAAATACTGGTTGGTTATATGACTGGTTGGCTAGTATGACTGGTTGGCTAGTATGACTGATTGGTTATATGACTAGTCACAGTGGTTCGCCGAATTGCTACAGATTACGCTTACAAATGGGTTCTTTAATTCTTCCAATTGAGCAATTGCTAAGTTTTGTTCTTTTTTCAATTTGCAAATTCCAATTTGCCAAAATCATTGCTAAAATATTTGGTTAATTTGGCTCCTTTGCTACAATTGTGTCTTCACTTCTTCAGGTAGCGCATTGCGTTAGGCCATTTCAATATACATTTTCATTCATCACCTCACCACATAGTCGCACTTAACACCATTGTAGAGACAAACCTCAAATGAGCACTCATTGTAAGCATGAGCATATGAGCACGATAAGCATTGAAAAACAAAGATGGAAAGTAGACAACAAAAGACGAGACAATACAAACAGAGAAAATACAAACAGAGACAGGAACAATCAACAAAAGCCAAAAGACAGAAACAAAAGACAAAAGACAAACAAAAGACAACAGACAAACAAGAGACAACAGACAAACGAAAGACAAGACAGACGGGTTCGGCACCCGTACACCTCAATCTGACAAATACTTTGTTTCTTTTTACCCCTTGCACTTGACATATCGTTATCAGTTGGCCGGCCTTTGCTGCTACCCCGCCACGTGACATTGCGATCGTCCCTGACCTTTCTCCGCGCACGTGAGATAGCACCATCGTACCCTTCCTAAGCCTGTTTACTGCACCCCAGTGCCCGCTAGGCATGAAGCAAAAGACTCCACAGTCTGAGTTGGGCATGTCACACAAATTGCTCGCCTTATGTTTAAATATTACCTGCCGGTTTCATTAGCATCTTGTGAATTTTCTTAGTCTGTCTGCACCTTCCATTCTGTTCTTGTTGCTTCCCTCAGCACTACCCCTTTGGTCTCCAGACCTCAATCCAAGCTTCTCTTCAATTCTAACAAATCCATAAGATCACTCCATAGGGTCTTGACAAATATACTGTTTTCGACAAACACGACGTCTTCCTCAAAAATATCGTCTTCACAAATATATCGTCTTCGATAAACAAAAGGTTTTCCACAAATCTAAACAAACTTCACTTCAAAACCACCATGCAAGAAACTTCGGCTGCTCTAATTGACCAGTTGGTCTACATTGATAACTTCACCATGAACCAAGATACGCCCAATTTGGACGTGGATGGCCAGCTCTCGCTTGACTTGGCGGCGTTTGCTGATGACTCGTTCATCTTTGCTGACGAGGAGAAACCCGACCCGCCCAATGATGATGACAACAACGACGACTTCCAGGATGTTGATCACGACAAACCTGACCCACTTCCTGTATCGTTTCAGGATCTTCCTTCGGCCAATAACCCGCTTGAACATAACTGGTTTCATCACGAAGATATGATCAACATGTCTCAGGAAGAAGCAAATGGCCACGACCTCTTGATGGCTGTGACTGGTGGTGATGCCCATGGACACCAGTTGACGTCTACGTTGAACGACAAAATCCAGTCGATGAAACGCAGCAAAATTCAGAGTCATAATGTGCATGACCACAACGACGTCAACCAGTTTCTGCATCGTGACTCTGGTGCTGGCCATGACCAAAATAATGTGTTTGGCCGCAACCCACACTTGGGTAGCCTAGATCCAGACAATGGCCCAGACCATGGCCATACTCATGGTAATGTTAATGGTAACGGTAATGGCAATGGCAATGGTAATGGTAATGGTAATGGCCAAGACCTGCACACATCTCTTCAGGCCTTGAACAGGGCTTCCGTTAGTGTTCCAAATTTGCAGGGGCTGCAAATGCATAACCCAATGGAAAATTCCACTTCTGATGGTATCCCCGACCTCTCGGGCCTACCGAAGTTCCCTGTGCCTCCCGGGGCCGAGTCGTCATTGAAGCGGGCAGGACTCTCGCAAAATCAAATCGACTTGCTCTCGGCTCTCATTGCACAGCATCAGACGACGCTAGCTGGAGCTCCCGGTACTTCGGCCAAAGGTGGACAGCCTCAGGTGCGGACCCTACACCGGACCAGCTCGGGTCTACCGATCAATGCCAACTCTAGACAGGTGACGGAGGTTACTGTCAAAAGCGAGCCCAAAGATGTAACATCTTTCCGCTCCAACATAAACAGTCCTGCTTCCAACTACAGCTCGGAGAACAGCAGTGTGAGCTCCAGTGTGATGGGAAGTCAGTCGCACGCCAGTGATAATTACTTCAACATGGACTTGCCCACGCCCAATGTGGACCTGGAAAAAAGGCGGCGCAACACCGCAGCCAGTGCCCGGTTCCGGGTCAAGAAGAAAATGAAGGAGAAGGACATGGAGGAGAAGATCAAGCAGCTCACCAAGGCCGTCAAGAGCTTTGAGATGAAGATCGACGACCTCGAGATGGAAAACCGTCTTTTGAAGGGCCTTATCATAGAAAAGGGAAACCGCGACTCCGATGAAGAGTTGAAAAAACTCAAAGACAGAGCCAAGTTTATAAATGATTAGGCAAAATCAACAAAATATTACCCATACCATAAGCTATTTTACTACTAGCTACATTACTACTAGCTACATTACTACAAACATATGTAAATAACCATACCAAGTGTACATTACTTATCAGCTGTATACATTATTAAAACAAGTATACACTACTACCAAGTAAAGTCTATATTTTATACTCTACGAATTTGTTATTTATACTGCTCCCCAAAAACTACTGTACCATTCGGTGCAGTCTGTGGTATTCTGTAGTATTCGTACTACTGTATAGTCCAGTAGCATTACTGTATCTGTAATGTATAAGTAATGTATGAGTGAAGCTTGGGTTTTTGGAGTGGGGGGTAATGTGTAAGACTATTTAACAAGTATAACTAAGGTATGAGTAATGTATAACTAAGGTATAACTAAGGTATAACTAAGGTATAACTAAGGTATAACTAAGGTATAACTAAGGTATAACTAAGGTATAAGTAATGTATCAGTAGGGTATAAGTAAGGTATAAGTAATGTATGAGTAGGGTATAAGTAGGGTGTAAGTGATGAGTGGTATTTTAGTTACCTATAAGTAGAGTTAAGTATACGGACCGACCAAAACGGCCAAATCTCAGAACTAATATGCACCCTGGAGCTTAAGCATGTGTTTGCAAAAGATCTAAGCTTCTAACTGTTTGTTAATTGGATGTATCTTTTCCAGAAGCGATGACCTAACGGTATTGTAAAATAATCTGACGGCCCCTCTTAGTAGGAATTTCCCCCGGTCTGTGTTATGGAAGTCTGGAGATGATTACTTATAATACCTTTATTGGATTATAAGTATCTAAGCATGAGTAGAATATCCCGAGATGAAGAACTTTGGGGCTTTTGACCTCATATCACTGTCCCCATCGTCATGGATATAGACTTGACATCGTTACCCATGTCCAGTAGACTACTGTTCTTTTAAGCAAAAACACACATTTTTAACATACACCATGGGCATTATACTTTGATATTATGTTAAGTCCAATAATACATAGTCTCATGAAATTGTCCCGAAGTATTGCTACAGTTACCACTAATTACTATTACTTGCATAAGTACCAACACTTGTCTTCCTGCTAATACACCTAACTGCATACTCATACTACTTACTACTTACTACTACTCAGAGTTACTAAAGTCCCTCTATTTTAGTCTGTGTCTATATTCTATATTACTGTGTATGGTATATACTACTGTATACTACGATTCCGTCTAGTAAATACTCTACCTTTTTACTCTACAGTCTATATTACAATACATATATATTATATAGTATATACACCATACTACTACTCTGTCTAGTAACTACTGTGAGTCTAGTCACTACTCTACACCTATTACAAGCATACACTACTGCAGTGTATATTATTGAAACAAGTACTTCTGTGTACAGAAAAGTAATAAGTGAACATTACTACAACAGTTTCTGATGCTTATCATTCTGCATTCTATTAACCTCGTGAGAAGTGAGCAGTATGAATAGTACAGCTGAGACTAGCCAGAGACTCGCCGGGACTAAACAAGAAATGAAAACCAAAGACTTCAAACCGACTCAATGTATAAAGTGTTCGTGTCTCTCCAGAGAAGCTCGCCTGGTGCGCAAGATCTGCATGGTCTTGTTGAAGCCACTATGTTCCTTGATACTATCGAAAATCGACCCCATGGACGACCCACGGGATGATGTCCGTGTAGATATGGTGCCTGCAGAGCCACTCCTGCTTCCGTTTTGTCTGTTGGCCTCATCGTCCGAGGTCCTAGAAGTCAATTCCGGGCTTGCGGGCCATATAAACCCCACATTCTCATTGGACGTGGCGGAGTGCTGTGGAGAGCACACGGTTTCCGGAGCCACCATCACCAGCTTGCGGCGTTTCACCGGTGCTTCGCTCTCGTATTCCCGGATATAGCTCAAAAAATCCTTGAAGTTGACCATAAGTAGCTCATAGGTCATGTTGCGGATCTCGTACAAGTCCTCCGAGTCGGGCAAGATATCGGGCAGGAGCTTGACCACCACCCTCTTTGGAACATTGATCTCCTTGGCGCCATCCGAATGCAAGTACAAGTAGTAGATTGAGGCCCATTTGGCGGCAAGTCGCAGGCGGCAAGCGATTTGCGTGTCATCTAGCAAAGTCTCCAGGTCGAGCTTCTGGAGGCGCGATATGAAGGTATCGATTTCCGTGACAAACTCAAAGTTTTCTATGCAATGGGACGAGCTCAAGAAGTGGATGAACGAGTCTCGGTCGTAAGGGTCTCGTGGCGGGTTGTGGTGGTCGGGGTATAGCACCTCATCTAGCGAGGGCGGACTGTGGTTCTGGTAGAACTGGAACGTGGTCATGAAATGAGAAGTCAAAATAATCAAAGTCAATTAAAATCAAGTCAACTCAAGTCAAATCGGATCAAATCAAGTGAAGGTAAAATATATATATATATATATATATATATATTTCCAAGCAATGGGGTGCACGAATTTGGCTAGTGAAGGAAGGCCTGTGAAGTTGAAAGTGTGGGTGTGGTGGAGTCTCTTGGCTATGTCGTTTGATCAATTGTATCAATGTCTCTCGTGTCTTAACGTGAATGATGTGTGGAGAGACAGGGCCCACAACGCAGTGCAGAGGAATGTGCAGAGGAATGTGGAGATGGAGACGGGACAGGAGAAAAGGCGACTTTAAGCAACACACGTGGCCAAGAACAGGTGTCCTGATAAAAGAAGTAGGTAGAGGGAAAGAGAGAGATGTAGAGAGGGGGGAGAGAGAGAGAATGATAGAGTGAGAAGATTATGATCTCCACACTTGGAAGCGACAATTAAAAAGAAATGTCCCGGCGAGGCCCACGTCTCGCGGGCTGTCACCATGACGCACATTCTTGTATAATAGCCGCAGCTTGGCTAAAGATTCCCAAAGATACACACCGTATTCGGTTAATTTGCGGGCCTTGGTGCGCGAGAGATAACCCGGCCTGCTACATGCACACCCGCAGCTAGGAGAAATTTCTTGTCACGATTAGAGACAAGACAAATACTGCGAGCAGCCAAGTGATGGGTTAGGTGCCCTGAGAGGAAACGTTGGAGTCCAATTGGTTTTTTTTTTTGGTTCTGGTTTTGGATTTGGTCTTTTTTTCGGTTTGGTGGGGGAGAGTATAGAGGGATAAATGTAGGGGTATTTTTTTTTCTGGTAAAGGAGGAACAAGGACAAAGGGTCCTTCACGTGACCTGCCCTCTTTGCAGAAACAATAGCACTTCCTAATAACTACCCCCTACAGGCAATTTGGTGCACGTATTAGACCCTGGTTACCGAGTCCTTGGGTCGAGGGTTATGAGACACCTATCGTTGCGCAGGATGGTCCGATCATCTGCAAGTCTTGGGCTTTTCTGCTGCGGGGCCGTGGGCAACTTAAGCTCCGAGTCATGGTTCGCTTAGGCCTAGTTGTGGCGGTCACGCCTCTTAAGAATTCCTGCCGCCCTCTCTCTAGTCAAATGCGTCTGCAGTGCAAGATGCTTTTCCGACCTCGCACCGCACAATGTCTAGACTGTGGGAATTACTATGGGCCTGGACAATGCAAAGCGTGCGCCATATGATTGGGCATATTTGACCAAGTGCTGTGGCGTTATTTTTGGGTGGAAGTGTGCCGTTGTTTGAGCCTAGGCTTTAATATTTTAGAGCGAAAACTTTTTCGAAAAAATCGACCGAAACTTCCGGCAACTTTTACCGTGACCTGCCTCGTAAAACAAACAATCATACGTCCGAGTACTTGGCCGAGGCAGGGCTCTTAATCCTACATCTCGCCCACGCCCGTCGGCCCTTTTGACCTCCCACATCCATTGGCCTCCATTGGCCCTATTGGCTCGCACTTCTTTGGGCCGCACACCTTCTTTTCAAGTACGGCCGCCTAAATCTCATGTACTCTTGGAAGCTGAGATACTGGATTTAGACGTACGTTTTTTCTTGGGTCAACACGCCCCTGATTTCTTATGGTCTGATGTTTCAGACATTTTCGTTCTGGATTTTTCCATCGGAATTCCACGCTCCTGATTACCTATACTCATACTGCACTACACTACACTACAAGACATAAAATACTACTAAAGATCACACTACAAGACATATAATACTACTATAGATCACACTACACTATCACACTACACTATCACACTACACTACCACACAGAATCTAACCATTACACTATAATAATATAGTGTATTACAAATAACTCAATTATATGACTACACTACACTATACTACCTCCGTGACCTTTTCTCATGCATTATGACTTTGAAACTCAAAGTCCTCATAGACCACTGTGAGTGCAGTGCGTAGCTATATTCACCATGAGTACCATAAACCTTTGCTACAAGATATTTTTGACTTCAGTATGACTAAGGCCCAGATCCAGAATGTATGTGCAGTAATTTATTGTGATGGACCAAATAGTATAGTCTAGTCAGGTATAATAGTAATAGAGTACAGTGTAGGTATAGTTGCTTATGAGCATATTTATGTACTGAGTCTGGACTACATCTTGGAGCACACCAGGGACTACACCATGGACTGGACCAGGGACGAGAATTGTGACCAGACATGACTATGCATCGTTGAAAGTCTTTATCTCACTCTCAATCTACTACACTATGCCCTACTCTATAGTGTGCCCTACTTTCTTAGTATACCCTAGTGTTTTAGTATTTTCCACTAAACTATCACAATTGTACTTCCTTTGATTCAACTATAGTACAGTCTAGTCAGAGTCTAGTAATTCGTATGGTTGTTAGATCCACCATAGGTATTACTCTACCTATTCAGGTATTTTAATCCTACACTGTTTAATCCTAAGAATAGCCATTCCAATATGCCACTCCTCTACCATCATTGTACGAGGTACCATGAGGGAAGGTGGAGACCTTACAGTGCAGTTCCACTATAACTATGTTTTATTACAGTGTAGTACTACTATATTCTATTACAGCACAGTACCACTATATTCTGTTACAGTACAGCATCACTATATATATCTAATTACAGTACCGCTGTTTCAACCAAAGTTACTGTTTATGATTCACTCATTTTTAGGTCACACTTCAAAAAAAAAAAAATAGATAACCTATCATAAAAAATCCTAAATCTTTATATAAACTTATCAGTATTCATTAATTAATAGTTTACCTTTATTAAGTTTATCCATAATGGCCTGTTACTCCGGCTATCAGATAGTTCCACAGGTAACCGTAAGTAAAAGTAAAAGTAAGTGAGGGTAACAGTGACAGATTGTTCTTCAATTTGACTCATATAAATCTCCTCTTCCTACTCCATTGAGAAAGTGACCTCACAAGCCTAAATCCAAGATACCGTCTATGGCAGTTTGCTACAGCGGTGGAGGAAAGGGCCACTACTCTACAAGTCCTTTTGCACCTAACAAAAAGCAGACTACTAGGCGATGCCGTTGTCAAATACTTAAATAGTTCAGATTCCCTTCCTCTTTCTAAGGAATCATCAACAAAATAACATACTAAACAGAGTACTTGGTGTAACAATAAGAATCTGATAATGGCAGTGAAAATTTGCTTGCAGTGCTAGTTGTCTGTAGTAGTATAGTATCATAGTGGTAGAATAGTATTTATTAGAGTGGTAGAGTGGTATGGTATGGTATGGTAAGACGCATAACAGCCAATAACATAGACAATTCAATCTACTACAGTAAGAAGAATATAGTAGGTGGAGTAGAGTAGTATACTACACTACAGTGAATCAGGTACAGCACGGTGGAGAAAAACATATAAAGAAGAATATATTAGAGTGATGTATTTTTGTAGTAGAAATATTATGAGCTAGAACAATCACCTCCTGTTTATGTGCCTCCTGCTTCAACCATTTACTTTCCGAAAGTTATAGTGGTTTATAGTCAGGTTCAACCACCAAATAGCTATTTTTCTCCGACCAAATCGGTCATTTATCTTTTTTTTTATATGAAATAGTGTATAAACCTTCTATTACACCGTCTAGTACTTAGTTAATTACCACTCTGAGTATACTACTAAGCAACTATACGGCTACTGTTATGTTCTTTTAATACATTTATGCCTAAACTCTTATATTCGTTGATGGTTCCTCAAAGAGAGGAACCGGAGTGGCTTATATAACTTTGAGAGAAACGTGGCACCGAAAAACTCTCCACCAGAACAATGGTAAGGATTATTCTGGAAGATTCGAAAGGGGACATCTATGCACGAAGTGCTCTGATGGCCAAACGCCGTATCACCACTGTAACAATCGGACTGAGAGGCTTCATAATACCTTCATAGGCAGGGCCCTGCCTATGGTGGATCTAACAGCTACTACATGATATGATATTCTCCTTGAATTGGCGTAGATAAAGGTATATCAATAATAGAGTTATTCCAGTTACTCACAGACTACTCTACTATAGTATACTATACTACACTATACCAAGTTACGAATAACTTAATTATATGACTACAATATGAATCTAACATTATTTCTAATATACATAGTATGTTCAGTTGTTTCATAGAGTGTTGTAGTATAGTATCAAGTATTATAGTGTAGTCTTTTGGTATATTGTAGGTGCTGCTATAGATTGTATAGAATATAGAGTAGAGAGACTATAGAGTGTGGAGTAGAGACAGAACTAGATTGTAGAGTATACTTTTAAAGTATATATACGGACTATTGTGGCAGCAGTCAGTGGTAATGCCGTATGCAATGGAGTCCCAATGACCATGGAGAATACTAGAGTATAGTCAGTGTGTATTTAGTAGTTTCTAGGTCTCGGGTAGATTAGTGATTCATTCCTGAATATACAACTCTATGTATATATCTTTACATACTTAAGATCCGATTATTCCATGTAAAAATCTGTACTAATCTATATAACTCTGAGTATTATAGAGTTTATAGAGTACCATGATTATACACTACACTATACTGCTCTATGTTAGACCCACCATGAATAGTGTATTCCGATGTCAAAGTTGAAAACTGGACGACCCACTTCTCTCTACTGAACCAGTCTTTATAAGGTGAGATAAAAAGACATTACTAAACGGAGTCATGGATCATAGCAAATATAGTGTATGAGCTATTCAGTAGCATGATTCCACTAACTATACTGTTCCCAAAAGATCCTGTTCCACCAATTATTTTGTTATCAGACTCTTCATTGGTACTATTCATTGGTACTATTCTGCTAATATCTAATAAATAATTAGTAGTCATTAGTACATTTGAGTCAAGGTTGAGTTTTGGGAATTGATACTAAAGATTATGAGCCCTGACCATAATTATTTTTTTCGAGATGGTTATGAGCCCAGTCTATAATTGAACCTAGTCTAGGGTTCCCCCATGAACTTCAGAAACAAATAGTAAGACTTTATATAAGTAACAAGAGTTTTGTCTATAGAGGTCATTAAATTAAGATAATAGAAAAGATTTATCTCTGTGAACTGTCACTGTCACCTGTCATCTGCCACTATAGTCACTTCAGCCACCACTACAATCTACTACTATATTGTCAGACCCACCATAGGTAGGGATCTACCTATGGGGATATTATGAAACCTCTCTGCATGATACAATGGCTATTGTTACTCAGGCTTCTACTCAGGCTTCTATTCAGCCGACTACTCCGCCTCGTTGTATGGAGTACTAGGATGAGCTGAGGTGAGTACAACAATGATCACTAAGGAGTTGTTCCGCAGCGATCTAGACTCTTGAAAAGTTATATAAGTAACTCACATTCCTCACTTGAGGAATCATCAACGAATAAAGATAACTTAGTACTTAACGTTATAACAAGAATCTAACATATATTCTACTACTATATTCTACTACTACATTCTAATGATTTATTTCTAGTACTCCGTTTTTCCTAATATTTGGAGTGTATTACATTCTGTCAATTTTAGGACTTATGGAATACCTCAGTTGGAATGGTAGTGCATACTTTACTACACTTACTCCATACACTATTCTACTATGCCTATCTATGCACTGGACTTATTGCAGAGTCTGGACTTATTGCAGATTCATATCAGCACAAGATGATAACCATATACTACATGCATTATCACGTATGATGATATATTATAGTACAAACATCTTCCGACTTACCACGTGAGCCCTCTAGCCTCATACAAACCACTGGACCCATTCCATGTCCATTTAACACTCAGTTTCACAATAAACAAAATTTCACAATAAACACAGTTTCACAATAAACACTGCTCTACAAAACTCTGTGCAGTCATATATTCAATATATACTGATCCCATGCAAACATTCATCGGCCCTCCACGTCACACTTTTCTCAGGCATATAACCACAGTTCTTTTCTCCATCCAAGTCCATTTGCCAAGTGTCCATGTATCCATTTGTAGTAAACTCTTTTTAAATCTTAGTACCCTTTTTCTATGTGGAAATGGATGTGGATTAGTGGATGTGGATTAGTAGGGACTGATTAGTGGGGATTGGTGATTTGGTGAGCCTGGTCATCTTGAGTCCTAGCTTTTTTGAGCCCCGGATTTGAAGTTCGCGGAAATGGCTTGGTACACTAGAATCAAGGCTACAGACACAAAGGCAAAGGTCAACACCACCGTGTTCAATTCGTCATCGCTGATCATGTTGTTGGTTTAGATGAAGAATGGACGGCTCACTTGAGCACACGTACTCGTTCAGTGCGCGCCGTGCAGGACCGCACCACATCCGCACCGCTTCTTGCTCACCTTCTCTTCTCTCTTCCCTATACAATGAGATCGCCTTCGTTGGAAGAGCTTCTCTTTCAGAGGCTCATGTCGTCACACATGTTCCACTCGTGGGTACGCCGTGTGCATGCACGCATCAATAGGATTCCTCTTGAGGAACAGTCCCCGGACAAAGCTACCCATATTCGCTTGGACGACTATTCCCCCACAACCTGGCATCAAGTCAATGCTTTCCGAGTGCTTTTCTGGGATGAGCTCAAAAAGGCATTCACCTTCCGGAGATAATCCAGTCAAAATAGATCTCCATTCGAAATGGAACTAGTCAGAGCCTATCCCCAGCCGAATACACCTATCCTAGATGAAACAGAAATATCCTAGATGAAACTCAACTATCCTAATCGAGTTCTGTTTGCATTATTTTTGACTTCTCTTGTCTTTGCTGGCTTTCTTTTTAGCTTCCTTTTTGACTTCTCTTTTGGCTTCCTTTTTAGCTTCCTTATTGGCCTCCTTATTGGCTTCCTTTGTGTTCTCGACCTCTTCGAGAACCCTGAATAATTCAGCTTCAAACTGCTCAAGATATTCTAGTGATGCAAAGTGAAGGAGGAGCGAGTAGTCGCTGGTCCCCTCGGAATCCTTCACACTGTGGGTGCAAATAAAAGATAATGCATCTTTTCTAACAGCAGGGCTCATAGCCTTCGAAATGGGCACGGACATTGAACCTCTCGGGCTAAAGCTCGCCAACAAGTATTCCTTGGGGCCCCTTTTTATTATGCTGAATTCACCTTGGGGAACAAGAACGCAGAATTCGTCCGTGTAGTTATCGTACACACGCAACTCCGCTCCAAACGTGTATATGGTCTTGCCAGTGTGAGGAATATTCGACTGCAAAATATGGTATGGGATACTGGACGCATCTTTAAATGTGTCGACGGACGAGATGTCGGAGTCCGGTCGAGGGCTGTGGCGAGTTTCGTCCAAAACCACGTTTCGGAGGTTCAAGCTCAATGCATCGATGTTCTTTAGTAGAGACATTGGGCCTGATACAGCCGGCTGGTCCCATTTGATGTTGATAGCAAATTCATCTTTTAAGTCCTCCTCCTGCACACCAGCGGATGTCTTGCCATACTTGTCCTCATATAGACATCTATAGAGGGTGAGCATGAACTTGGAGGCCTCGTTTGCGCGCACATCTTCGTCGATCACGAACTCAAGCCGTTCACCTTCGTCACCGTTGATATCTTTCCAGGAAATCACCCTTGTGCCGTCGTTTTTGGTATATAGCATAGCATTTAGATCCTGGTTTATAAAAAAAAGCCTCTCGTCATTGCTACTGAAATCTTTCGAAGCAGACTGCTCGTTATCCTCTTCCTCCTCCTCATCCGTAGATTGAGAACTCGATTCTCCCTCCTGGTATGCCCGTGTCACTGATAACTGGTAGCAAAACGGCTTGGTCGTTTTCTTAATCGTAAGACTAGAGTCATTGAATAAACACTCGAGAGCTCCTTTGGGTGACAGATAAGACCGCGTAAGGAAGAACTTGCCAAACGCAATGCTGGCCACCTCGTCGGTGGGAGAAGCCCTGATGAACTTCCGAAGAAAATTCATTGTGTGCGTTGTGGTGTATGGGTTCTGCGGGAAACAGAGCGTACTTTTTTTTTGAGGGGGGGGTGCTGATTTGAAATTAGCTTAAACTAGGTTAGTCTTGTGGTATACAGGAGTGCAGCGATTCCATGGAGAAGTAGACTGTCACGTTCGCTGGCCTGAACTGTGCATAACAGAGGACCAGTATCCTCTTTTTTAGATAGCCTCGGCTGCCTGTGCAGGATTTGCAGGTGCGCCCTGCTATCTGGCGGAGCCTGGAAGCACCGGGTTCCGGAGTAGAGGGGTAGTTGATTGGGGTGTATATGAATTGGTGACGAGTTACCAGCTTAAGCGAGAAAATGGTTGTAATAAAGTGCTTGAACTGAATTGTGGATCGGATGAACGGTGGTTGTGTGTGGGAAAGATATGGATGGATGGGTGGGTAAGTGGAATTGATACACGTGCCGTAACTCACGTGCTTTTGTTTCAGGTCAGTTTCATGTCACGTGGTTATTCAAGTGCATGTCACGTGTGTTGTCACATTACTTTCCACGTGACCAAGTACCATTTCAGACGCGATGCTCTACCTTATCCACCTCATGTGGCAGTACCTTCGCCAGTGCACCATCCGTCTCCGGCAAGCCAGGTGCTACGGTACCAAGTCACTGTCAGGCGAAGAAGCGTTTAAACGGCGAGTTTTACAGAAGGAAAAGGAAAAAGCCCAGAATGCCCCCGAGTGGGAGAAGAGAGAACAAGCTCTACGCAAACGGTATGGCCAGTGGAACCCCACGCATAAGCTCTCCCGGCAGCAAATGAACGATATCCGGGAACTCAAGCAGCAAGCGCCACAGATCAAAACCATCCAGATTGCAGATTTCTTTAATGTCAACCCTGAGAGTATACGCAGGATCCTAAAGTCCAAGTGGGTGCCCAAAGATGGGGAGCTCAAGAAATTGGAGGAGCAGGCAGAAAAGAGAAAGGCTTTGAGTATAGAGAGGAGGCGGGCAGAAGTACAGGAGGAGAAGGTCAAAATCTCTAAGAAGGATATTTCCAGTGATTTCCCAACTCAGAAGTTGAATGGGTCTCCTAAGTCTCATTCGCTGTCTAAATCTCAGGCCCTGCCAAAGTCTCAGGCCCAGTTCAAATCTCAGGCCCTGCTAAAGTCTCTGCGAAATTCTCATTTTCTGCGAGGCTCCCAGAGGTCTCCTCAGGCCCTGCGCCAAGGCTATGGGAAACACTCCAAGCAAAACGACCCGGACAGAAGAAAAAAGAGACCCTACACCGAGGGAATTGGCGATTTAATAGAGTAGTACTGTATATAGATAAAGCATGGTTAGATATTTGGAACTGCTTAAGATGGATGCACGTGTAGATATAGATGTAGATATAGAGGTATGTGGTATTATAGTGCACCCATACCTCCCTGCCTCGGCCCGCGCTCCACTCCCCACACTCCACCATCTACTGTACTGTCTCCTACTACTGTCTACTACTACTTTCTACTACTACTATCTAACACCATAGTATCTACTGTCCAATAGTCTACTGTCCAATAGGTTATTATTTACTGACCATTAGTGTGTACTGACTATTGACTGTCTACTGCTTCTGTGTACTGTCTAGTTTCTACTGACTGACCACTAACCAGTGACTGACTAATTGACTGACTGACTGACTGACTGACTGACTGACTGACTGACTGACTGACTGACTGACTACTATACTATCAGAAATACTGTCTATCTACAAATGTCGGTACCCATTCTTACTATTCCAGAATCAGCCTTTGATGCTGGTTCATACACCACCAGACGCCAGACGTCCAACACACTACGGTTCTTACTTTCATTGACCCGTACGTCTGCCGTGAGCCTTTTTTTGGCCTACTTGGTCGGGCTCTTAGCCATAAAGCCTCTTATGGAGCGTGCCACCGACCAGCGCCTTGATTTCTTAGAGGCTTGCAGACGCCAGCTACGTGACCTATACCTTTCAGCCATCAGCCGAGTGCAGCATATACCTATTGTGGGTATAGATCGGGGCGATGGTTCGGGTAAAAAGTACGCCGATTCCGTTTGCCAAACTGATGACTTGAAGGAAAAACTGCTTGCTGAAAAACCCACGGATACCTTGGGCCAGGACAGTGTGTGTGCCAAACTAGAGAAGCTTCTGGCTCGTCTCCACGAGTGTAAGGGCTACCATTCAGGACTATTGCCGCATTACAAGGTGACGGAGTACTCGCTCAAGGACTTGAAGGGAAAGGTCGACATGGTTTTCTTTGACCAGACCAAGTTGTTCACGGGCCCTGCAGTCCAGGGCTCGGAAAAAAACCCCAAGGCCTTGAACTTGGCTCTGGAAGTCAAGAACAACATCCGCAGCATCAAGGGCATGTTCATGAGTGGCCATGCTTGAGTATATTTAACGAGCTATGAAATGATGGCGTTTCTGTTAGATCTACTATAGGTCGAGCTCTACCTATTGAGGTAATTTGAGCCCACGCTGTCCAACGCTAACAATGGCCATTTCATAACGCCGTCTCCTCAACCACCAATGTACGAGGTATCAGAGTAGAATGGGATAAACTCGAGGTATCCGGGTGGAATGTGATGAGCTAGGTCAGTGACCGCTATTGTTCTGGTGAAGAGATTTTCCGCAATTACCCAGCCATGGCCGGTTGACTAGGTGAGTCCGCTTTCAACTACTTAAGTTACTCGATTCCTCCCTCTGGGGAATCATCGGCGAAGGAAAATAGCAAACAGATTACCGGACGTAACAACATGAATCTAACACTTTCAATCAGAAACAATTAGTTCCAGCTGAATGAGTCTAGCAAGGTTACTCTCCTACATACTGGGTATGCTGCTCCAGTACTATGCTTTCTGTAGCCTATACCGCACTACTATTTCTCTATTGTATTACACCACCATAGTACATCGCTATAACACTCAACTTTCCTATGAGACACCACCCTATTATTATACCCCACTTTACTGCTCTACTGCTCTACTGCTCTAAACGGATATACTGCATCATTCAGAGTATTGTGGAATAGAAGAGGTTAATGGTCACTTGGTATTAGGTGAATTGGACCATATATTTTGTCAGCATCCTTCAGTGCACTACTCTACTACTCTACTACTAAAAAGGCCAATTAAGTTGGGGGTCTTGGGACTCTACCAGCTTCTCGTTAGTAATGAACGAGTGATGTGAGAATATATGTGGGTAATATATGTGGGAATTCCTATGAGTTTGGGGAGAAGCTCCTTTGGTTTTGGATTGGAGGTTGGTCTGGACTAGTGCACATTGATTTAATTTCGTCCAAGTGTAAGTGGTCTTGTTAAGTCAGATACAGTACTATGTGTCCACTTTCCAGTTTCTAGGTTCCATCTACATTCTGTCTTTTTCTGTCTACAGCTCTACCACACTACAACACTACAACACTACTCTATTGATACTGTACTTTATCTAGTAATGATCGACTCGAGTCAGATTTGATGATATGGCCCTATTTTTATGTTTTGTTCTTTCGTTTTTTTGATTTGACTGAAATTCAATTTTTAGTGTCCATTTTCATTCCACTACTTCTTCTCTCTCTTCAAAGTCATTGTTCGTGAGACATCTCATAATATACCAGAATCTTACGAAATGAATTAAGACACTCAGATGATAAATTCACAAGCCTAAAAAAAAAAGGAGACAAAAAAAGCTTCGATCTATACCTGTTTACACCCTAACTAAAAAACCAACCATTTTAAAACCATCATCAACATGAGTAGTATCAGTGCCTTACTCTGTATCCAGTGAGGTCTCTGGCTCTATACTATACGAATATGGGGTGCGTACTGACCAAGAATCCGAGCATAGACCTACAGACAAAAGCACCCACTCACCAACACATGCCACGAGCAGCAGAATACACCGACGACGAATCCGACACGGCGCCTGCAGTCACAGCCAGTGATTCCGAAGAACTTAGTGACGTGGCCTTAAATGACGATGACGAGGATGAAGATGAAGACGACGACGACTCTGTCGATGGTGAGTTCCACCAATCCGCCAGTTACGATGCAGAACTCATGGAAGAAGACTACGAGGCCGAAGCTGAAGAACCAGTAAGGACCAGACCTTCTCGTGGGAGTAGGCCCAGTCGAGAGGTTAAAAAAAGACAGCTTTCGTTCTACGACGAAGACGATCTCTTGGATAGCGAGGAGGAACCACCCAAAAAGCAGGCGAAACCCAAGCCTAAGCAAACGAAAAAGTCTGTTTCGGTCAAACTAAAGATCCCAAAAAGGGCTGCAGCAAGAGTAGCATCCACCAACTCAAAGGCAAAGGCCAGTGAGCTCTCAGAAGCAGAAGACGAGTATAACCCCAATCAACAGCGACTCACAGAGAGACAGCGGGCCAAGCTTGAAGAGGAAGTTGTGGAGAATTACGAGGACCTGACATTTGCACGTATGGACGAGCAACTTTTGGCCTTGAACAGAAAGACCGCAGGCAAGAAGAAGGAAACTGCAGAGGAAATGGCGCAGAGAAAAGCGGAAAACGCCCGCAAAAGAGCACATTATAAAGAAAAACAGCTCGAGGAAGAAAAGAGAGAAACCTTGAACAAATTACTCAAAAGAAGAGCAACCAAAACAAGAGAGAACGTGGATGAGGCTTCTATAGAAACCAAGCATACGTTGAAGCCACGCAGGCCGGTGCGGGAGCATGAGGCCCTCCTAAGGTGGGTGTGCAAGCCGGAATCCTCGCAATTAGCTTTCAACTAATAAAGGTTAAGTGCCGGAACCGGAACCGGAACCGGAGGCATTAGCATTTACGAAAATGGGTTTAAAAGAAACGAGGTTATTGGTCCTTTTCTTCTACTTAATTGGCTTAAAATGCTGCAGTTAGTGGTATCATTGACTGATTCGGGTCAAATGTCGAAGTCATGGGGTCTAGCATTCACTCATTTAGGAAGAGTGGCCCAGAACAGGCTTCGGGAGGATTGAAGACAAAGAAAAAATCATGCAGAGTGCGGGAAACCATTGTTCGTTGTCACAGCAATAGGAACTGAAAATGGTGCCTTTTCGCAAAAAGAGGTAAATCTTTCATGAACTTTGAACGGCAATAAATTGGGTCGTGACAAAGAGGTATCGGCCGCGAGACTTGACTTTCTTTTATACACACAATGTACCCATACAAGACCCTTTGACTTGACTTACATAACATTCTTATTCCGTGCCCCTGCCCCTTTTCAGTAGAAGCATTCTCTGTTGCGTTGGCTCGTTAACTTTAACCGTGCGTCTTCTTTTCGCGATAACCCCAAGTAACGTTTTTCTCAACATATACTCATTGACCCACCTGGTTTTTCCTTCCGGCTGCACTACTTTGGCTTCCTGAGGCTTGTTCCATATCTTGCCCAGATTCTGTTCCTTGCCACGGCCTCCCCACTTACTGCTTTGCCGGTGCTTCCTAGCCACTTGGCTTTCGAGATTCGAGATTTCCCTCACTACAAGATCTTTATATATACCACTTGAGATCTTTTTGGCCGCCGCCAAGATCCCAATCCATATATACGGCGAGGAGTCAATTGGCTCTCCTTGCGGTTTTTTTTTTATATTCGTGGCAATAAATTCCTTACATGCGATAATGTCTCAGTCGGCTCCTGACCACAGCTCCAATGGCTCCATGAACGATTTCAACTCAGACACCCCAAACTCGTTCCCAGTTGCGCCCATGAACCAACGATTCAATTCTGCATTCAATTCTCATTCGCCTATGGCTCAGCAGCAGATGATGGCCGAGCGACCCGAAATGTCTCGCGTACACCTGGTGCCTGCCGATACTACTTCGGTAGATACTTTTAAAACAAGAAATACTCCCACCGTGCCCAGTTCCCACCATCCCACAACCCCGGTGATGATACCCAATGGGCTGGCCCGCAATGGCCAAGATATAAGTGGAGGCAGTCTGGCCCCACACATAAGTCTGGAGCCCGGCTCGCACCTGAATCTACTGGATATGCATCTTCTGCGGCAGGCACTTGAGAATCAAAACAAAGAGATCAACCGCCAACAGCAATCGCAGCAACAACAACTCAAAACGGAAGACCAAGGCGATTACAAGCTACTGCAAAACCCAAGTCGGGCTCCCTCGGTCAACAGCCAGGGCCACGCAGCTGGAGGTGCGGCATCCCAGGGTAACACCACACCCATCGGCCCCGGCGGACCTGGAGTGTCCAACAACGTGAGGATGGGGTACCCCCTGCCTCTGATGGCAAATCAACAAGAGATAAGCGCTAAGATGTTCAAGAGAAACTTGGGAAACGCAGGCGTGATGCGCATCTTGGACTTGATCGACCTCATTTCCAGCGAGCCACATGCATCCTTATCCAGTTTGGACTTCTGGGTCCGCTTGTGTGAAACATACGCGGCACCCTCGGCCATGGTACGTATAATAATGCCGTCTCCTGACCAACACCTGTTTTCAGACGTCAAGACCGACCTGGGTTCGAGTCTGCCGCATGGTGCCAACATTCAACTGTATCGCCTTAATGCGGCCACGATCCCGCCATTTTTCGTGGCTGCAGTTCGAGCCACCGACGTGTCCAATTACCAGATCTCGCTTCCGGGAATCAAGTTCCAGGTCCTCAACAATGGCTCGGTATTTTTGGCGGCCCATTTTTTCAGCTCCTTCACATTTGTTGATGGGTCCAAAGGTGTGGCCTCAGGCGACTGTCGCATCCTACTCAACCGTGATTTCCGGATTGGTCTGATGGAGTTTAAAATCACCAACTACGAGAGCTCCATGTCTATCAGTGCCCTCGAAAGCATCTGGAGCAACATCGATGCCAAGCAGGAAGGTGCAGACTTCATGAAGAAGCTCATGGCCGGGTGCAAGAGCGAGCAGGTCGCCAAAGGAGCTGGCTTCAATGACGATGCCCTACGGCTATTGCGTACCAGCGACATAATGTGCCAGCTCAGCCCGTTGATGAACTTCAGCATGGCCAACAACATAAACTCGCCGCTATTAGCTCTCAGGAAGTACGTATCTATGGGCGGACAAGGAGACATAAATGCTACAATGGCCAAAGGTAACCAAGGCGGCGCCGTGTCTAGCCCGTCTCCACATACACAGACGGCCGACGAGACCAAAACGACCAAGAAACGAAGAGTGTCCAACTCAGTCAACAGCCCGATGTCTCTGGGGCCCATACCTCTGGAACAAAAGAGATGAACAGCTTGACTCTCTGGGGTTTTTTTTTTCTTTTTTTCTTTCTCTTAGTCGATCTAATCTATCCACTAGGACAAACATTAGACAAATCCAGCAAAGAAAAGTAAATACTCCAGGGCTTGTAGGTAGCCCAGAGCTAGGGCTAGTAGATGGACTCTAGTGATAGTCCAATATTTAATTACTAGGTCTGATGTCTCAGTAGTGCACACAGCCTGCAGCACATACATATGAGCAGCACTCTACAATCACCATCACAAGATCTACATAGCCAATGGCGTCCATAGAACAGGATATCCTTTCGGATTTGCAACTCCCGCTCTCTGAACTACTACGGCCAAGAACTCTCACAGACTACATTGGCCAGACCCATCTCATCAACTCCCCCAATGGGGAAATCTCCAACTTTCTACGCTTGGGCTACCTACCATCCATGATCCTTTGTGGCCCACCCGGAGTGGGCAAAACATCCATAGCCAGGCTTTTGGCCGACTACGCCCACTATGTTTTCGTGGAACTCTCGGCCACAGACTCCACGGTGGCCGATTTACGGGAGTTACTGGGCCAAATCCGAGCTGAGAATGCCTCTAGGCTCCGACGGGGCTCCTCGTCTCCCAGACTACGTGTGGTTGTTTTCATTGACGAGATCCACCGGTTTACTTCTGTTCAGCAAGATTTTCTCCTACCGTTTATTGAGAGTGGGGATTTTGTCTTTCTTGGAGCAACTACAGTGGAGCCCCAGAAACGGATCCGGGGAGCCATAATGTCCCGGTGCCAGCTTTTCCGCTTGGAAGCATTGGATGAAAAGGATGTATTTCGTGTTATACGTAGAGCTGTGTTGTACCAGAATATAAAACGGAAGAGGTGTATGCAGCTCAAGTTCTTACAGTACTCCGAGGAGTCCATGGCAGATATTGCACGCTATGCCAATGGAGACATGCGAGCAGCCATCAACGTGATTGAATTAATGAGTCTGAATTTTGAAAACGACAAGTATAAGGTGGATGGATTGTCGTCGATGGAAATGGTGGGTGTGACTACACAGGATGTGAGCCAGCTTATCGAAAGCCTCAATAAAGCTCGTTTTGGCTTGGCTCATTCCAGCAGCTTGCCTTATGTTTCACTGATGTTTACAGCTCTTCAAAGCAGTGAACCCACAAAAGTTCCAACCAGAGTTTCAACTCCCAAACCGAAGGCCCAACATGCACTTAACTCCTCTCCGATTAGACAGGTCTTGGTGAAAGACTTTGAGCAGTTCCCGGAGATTCAGGCCTGGGACGAACACATGATTTATTCAGACGATAGTGACGTCGAGCCGGGAAGCATTTATTCTGATGACGAAGATACTGGCCTGGGAGATAAGCCAGAACCACATCTCGTGCGGGCCATAGAATGCATCCTACTTATGCTACGCAACGGTGAGTCGCCCCACTTCATTATCAAAACGCTCATTGTGCATGCCTGCAAATGGCCTCCATCCCAAGAAGCTACTTTGGTAAAGTTGGTTTCGGCATTCAAAAGCATCCAAAAATCCGACTCCAATAGTATGCAAGTGCTTATTGCTTGTATAGAGACACTAATTGGCCGACTTCCGAAACACGAAGAAAGACTCGATACTGTTGTGTGTTCTATCAAGGCATTTACCAACAACGACGAAAGTGTTCTTCCCAAAAGACAGAGAGCCCAGGATGTGGTTTTGAATGTTACTTGTGATGATGCTTGGGTGGACCAATTGCTCAGTACCACCGAGACCTCGCTGGCCACTACAATGGCTCCATTAGAAGTAGTCTCCTTGCAAGATTTGCCTGACACATACACCACTGGTGGGGACATAGGTATGGAGTGGGTTTTATAAAATTAATAATAAGTAGGGAATAGTGAGTATTAGTAGTAGTAGTAGTAGTAGCAGTAGTAGACTTGGCAATATATATATATAGCAAAAGTGTATTTAGAAATAGTAATACAGGAGAGTAAAGTTATGCAAGAGGTGGTATGTGAATACCATTAGAGTACTGAACAAAACATTGACTTGCAATATTAGTTTGCAGCATCTCCATCATCGTGGTCACCCCCCAAGGCAGCAAAAATATTGGATGCTACCGACTCGGTTCTTTTAGAATTTTCACGGGTCTGGGCGGGCGTAGAGTTGTCACGCGTTGGTTTGTTAGACTGGGTTCTCGAGATAGACATAAAGCCCCTAGAGTCTTTGGTAGGTTGTCTTGAGTCCTTTCTGTTTCCCCAAGAAGAGCCCATCTTGGAGTTGGATCTTGAGTCTCCTCCCTGGTATCCAGAGTTATAGCCACCCTTGTTCTGTCTCCTCTTCTCTGCAGAAGCTCTGCTGTCTTCTATTCTCTTCAATTCGGCTTCGTTGTGAATCTCCTTAATGGTCTTAGGTCCGGACTCCAGCTTCATCGACTTCCACTGTGCTCTTCTCAAATCCTGCAAGTCCATCAACATAAACTTGATTCTGGATGAGAGTTTGCAGTTGTCCAAGATTTGTTGGATGTTATCGTAGACAAGTGTCAATGCAGCCTTATTTCTTTCGGAAGCTTCGAATCTAGGACCAACCGTCTTAATCAACTGGGCCAAATTCTCCAAAGAGTCCTCAGATGGATCAACCACATTCTTTGATTGATCCCTCAAACAATGCAAAATAACTTGGTCGTTCAACATATTCAAGATGTACAAATTACCAATGAATTTGACAAGACCAAGTCCCCTTCTTTTAGCTGCTGCCATGGCGTAGTATTCGTCCGACATCATTTCGGGCTCCAAAGGAGTTCCGTCTTCATTAGTCGGAAGCTTGTCGACCCAGCCCTTTTCGTATTCAGACTGACACGTGGCCAACAAGACTCTTCTGACAAAGTCACCTCCGTGAGCAACCTCTCCGCTCTTAGACAAGGTGTTGACGTCCTTGATTTCTTCTGGAACTTCCTTCAACATCTTAGCACAGAACTGGGCGTACACGGTAGACCAGTATGGTTCGTCACAAGCCTTAGCAAATGTCAATGAGATAACTTTCTTGATAGTCTTGGCGTCTTCTTCCCAAATGGATTGGCGTCCAATCTTCAACAACTCCTCGGAGATAGAGTCGAACATCTCCAATGTCAATTTGTTCAATGCAGACTTTGTCTTTCTCTCAACATCTTCTTCTGAAAGAATGACACTTCCATCTGGGGCAAGTATCTCCTCCTGAGGCTTTTGTCTAGATCTTGGCACCCATCTATTAGCACTGGCCACCAATGGCTTGATCTCCTCTTTAGGAATAGTTGGTTCGTCTTCCCTAACGAAGTCTTTACCACCTCTCTTGGATTGGGTTCTGTTTCTAACCGATTTGTCTCTTGGACCTCCTGCACTCGAGCCTCCTCTTCTCTTGGATCCGCTTCTGGAGTTTTGTCTGCCATCGAATTGGCCGAGTCTTCCTGGCATGGCACCATTGAATCTTCCTCCTTGCATAGGTCCATTGAACTTGTTAGAGTTCATTCTTTGAGGACCGGATGCCAGTCTTCTGTTAGGCACAATGCCCAAACTCTCGAGCTTCTCTTTCCAAGCATCGTCGATGGTGTATTGCACAACGTCCTTGAATTGAAGCAAGAATTGTGGGTCGTAT
Source organism: Metschnikowia lochheadii (assembly GCA_002370915.1). Lineage (NCBI taxonomy): Eukaryota > Fungi > Ascomycota > Pichiomycetes > Serinales > Metschnikowiaceae > Metschnikowia > Metschnikowia lochheadii. The sequence goes on along the minus strand of NLAW01001562.1, from coordinate 25,017 downwards.
CTGTACTTCTTAGTCTCAGATTTCCATCTAGGGTCCACACCAGCAAGAGGGTATGGGTAAGACACTGAGAAGGGGTCCTCCAAAGGAGTAGCAATAGCCAATTTGTCGAAGTACATCGAAAGGTCAAAGACAGACTCCTTTTCTTCTTCGTCGACTCTGCTGTCGTCATTGCTTTCACTTCCGCTTTCACTGTCGTGCTCGCCTTCAATAGCGTCATCGGTGGAGGTTGGCTCAGTTTCGGTTTCTTTTTGGACTGGCTCGGAAACTGGCTCAGAGGAAGTCTTTTCCGTTGGTTTTTCTTCAACGGGCTCGACCTCCTTGCTAGTGGCCGATGCACCAGAAGCAGTAACAACAGAAGTGTCAGATGATGCTTTTTCAGAAATGCTAGATGAAGTTTGCTCAGGGGTCTCTTCAGTTTCCTTTTCAGTTGCAGCTGGGGCAGTGACAGGTGTGGGCTGCAAAGCAGCAACAGGAGCAGATGGCTTTTGCTCAATAGTATCAGCTGGTTTAGCCTCCTCGTTGACAGGAACAGGAGCCGCTTCAGTCTTTGGAGCCTCGGGCTTGGCCTCCACTGGGGCAGCATTAGAAGATATAGCAGCCTTCTTGTTCTTTGCAATTTGAGCCTTTTCCAAGATCTTTCTTTTGAACTCTTCAGCGGCGGAGAGTTTACCAGAACTTGATCCAGCAGTGGTAGCAGTGGTAGCAGTGGTAGCAGCAGGAGCAGGAGTAGCGGCAGGGGCAGCGGGAGGAGCAGCAGCCGAAGCAGCCAAAGGCGACTTCAGCTCCGCGGGACTTTGATGCAAAACACTCGAGGCAGCAACAGGCGTCGAGTTGGTGGAGCCAGAAGCAGACAACTTGCCTTTACCTTCCAAATCCACATGCCTACCATCCTTATCAGTAATCTTCACTTTAGAAGAGCCAGGCGATGCAACTGGGTATTGATGAGGAGTAGCGTGAGTTTGCAGAGGCAGCTGAGGAGGGTAAGCGGGCATGCCGTTCATTCCAGGCATCATTGGGTATGAATAGTAGTAGTTGCCACCGTAAACATTGGGGTTGTACCTGTAGCCGTTAGGATATTGCTTGTTATTATTGGCGTTGTTTGGCTTTTGGTTATTGTGGTTGTAATTCCGCTTGTTGTTGTAGTACTTGGTGTTGCCGGAGTTTTGGTAGCCGCCCTGTCTATTTCCGCCTTGATTGGGGGAGTTGGAAGCCCCGGAAGGCTGAAAGTGGGGTTTGTGGCCCTTCCCTTGGTAGCCCTGGTGGGGATGGCTTTGCGTGTAAAGGGGTTGGGATTGGGATTGGGCGTCGGCAGTGGCATTAGGGGCGGGTTGCGCCTGCTGGGGTTTTGGCGAGTTTTCTGCTTTCTCAGACATTCTGGATAAGCCGGATCAGCCGGAAGAATGCCAGTGGTGAAGAATGGGAACCTGAAAATAGCTCCTAAAGGTGGCAAGGACTGGAGTGCCGATGAATGCCAAGTGATAAATCGATACAAAACTCAAGTACGACAAGAATTCGTTCGAAAGTAATACCCCTTGATTAAATAAAAAGTTGTTGTAGAAAACGACAACAAGGGGGGGGGGGGGGGGGGGAGGTGAGGTCTTTATCTAGGGGAGGTAAGCAGACCTTAAATAAAAAAAAAAAAAATTTTCAGTCTTGCGGGCTAGTTTCCGCACGACTTTTTTGGGATCGCGTAGAGTTGTAGTGGGCAGTTTATGTGAAGTCAGTCTCAGACTGAAATCGTGAGCGGTGCATAAGACATGAACGAAAGAGGAACGCTACCACCTCACACACCACATGGAGAGGGCACGAGTTTTCGAGGGATAAACCTTGGATTAATTTGGATTTACTTTTTGGATTACTTTTTGGATTACTTTATGGATTAATTTTGGATTAATTTTGAGTTAATTTTGGTTTACTTTTTGGCGTACTTATTTTTGGCGTACTTAATTTTGGAATAATTTTGGTTTAATTTTTGACTAAATTTTTGGCATACTTTTTGGCATGATAATTGGCATGATATATTGGCATGATATATTGGTTTAATTTAGGCATATTTGACTAAATCTTTGGCCTACTTTCTTTGCCTACTTATTGACTAATTTAGGTTTAATTTCTTCGTGGCTTTAAAAGTCCCAGTCTAGACCCCGGGTGGTATCGTCCTGTTACTTGATTGATTACTCTTTTTGGACGTATACGTATTCTCTAGTTACTTTCCTGACTAGAGGCATTGAGAGTTCTCTGCTGAGGCAGGTGCGTGCGTTGGGATGGACGCGGCCTCCAGACTAGAATAGCATGCGACCGCAATGTACTGCTGCTACCCACTAGACCCGATATCCAGTATGCTGAAGAGTAGAATTTTGGTATGGAGAAATATGCAATGGGTTTGTTTTAAGTCGGTTACAAACATGTATGCTAGTATTTCTTGGTCCCATTGCCGATTATTCACTATGCTTATATGCTTGGTCGGAATTTGGCCAGTCATGACTCTAGTGTATGCATGACTGGTGCGTGACTGGAGAACATGACAGTAGACATGACATTATGCTAATGAATGACTTATGTAGTTAAATGACTATAATCGAAACCATCGACTGTGACTCCATCAGTCATTTCTAAGTAGTCTTTCTAAATTAGTCACCTCAATAGTCTTTCTGAATTAGTCACCTTTAATAGTCTTTCTATAGTAGTCTTTCTAGCCTTTCTAAAGTAGTCCTTCTAAATTAGTCACTTCTTGATTAGTCCTTACAAAGTGGTCATTTCTATCATAGTCACTTCTATCATAATCATTTCAAGTCTAATACTCGTATAAACTCCGAGACTGTATAAACTCCAAGACTAGTCCATGAAATCCATGAACACTCCATGAACCCTAAAAATTCCATGAGCAGACCATAAAATCCTTAAAGTATCAAGTGTCAAGTATCAAGTGATGAAGTGATGAAGTGAGTGCGGTGAGATCATAGGCGTCTGGATCCTTTGAAGTACTGATACACTTGGTTGCCAAGGAGACCAAGTACCGCTATAGTAAAACCTAGCACCATCACATGCTCCTTGGTGGACTCGTTCTGGAAGCAACTGATGATGATCGAGTCCGCCACCTCTTCCGTCAGGCAAATGTTCTTGTTTTGCTGGATACACCACTCCTTATTACAAGAACTGCACTCGTCGATTTTCTTGGTGATGCTCTGTTCAAGACATTGACATTTACAGAACTGTTGCGCGCAGCTGGCGATCGCTGCCAATAGTAGAAGCTTGATTAGTTCCATGGACTCTCCACACTTGACTTGTCTTGTCTTGGAACTGCGCACTATCTATGTCTCAGGCCTGTACATCTACCATATACCACCACCACCCACTCCAAACTCCACGGCAAAAAAAAAAAAAGAAATATGCTAGACACCTATAATGATTTAGTCCATTCTTTCCCCATTCTTTCCCCATGATTTTATACTTTGATTTCCATACTTTATTCTATACCCCAGTGTATACTACTTACCTCTACACTACTATAGTAGCTAATAATGTATCTACTACACATATGCTTCACACATGAATACTAAATAGTCAATAGTGGTTCGATAACTCTGCACTTACAATATTGTGTTATACGACACTCAATATAAAATTACCACTACTCACTGATGTAATGGTACATTACTACGTTATACACTGCTCACTGCTCACTGCTCACTACTCACTGCTCACTACTCACCACACTACTCACCACACTATACACTACACTACATTCACCACACTATACAGCAATTGAATACTAACAAGAGGTATACATCATTAGAAGGACTCAAGAAAACCCCAAGACTCAACCTTACCAAAATAACCTATGCAATAATGAAGACACTTGGAGGAATTGGTATGGGAATGGGACATCCTGCATATACCCGGTGGTGCGGGCGCTCGACCATCATAGACTACGAGGGCAAATACTCTTGTTTAACACCTATACCACCATGACGGCAGTCGAATCACCTTATATACACGAAGGAGGAATCAAGCCTTACTTCGAGCAGCAGATTCAAGATGCCGAAATCAAGATCCAAACCACGACTCAGAACTTGCGCAGATTGGAGGCACAGAGAAACAAACTCAACTCCAAGGTGCGCCAGCTAAAAGACGAATTGAGACTCCTCCAAGAACCAGGATCGTACGTGGGCGAGGTGGTCAAGGTCATGGGCCTCAAGAAGGTTCTTGTCAAGATCCACCCCGAGGGCAAGTACATTGTCAACATCACCAAGGATATTGATATCAAGAAGTTGACTCCCAGCTTGCGGGTATGTCTCAAGTCGGACTCGTATGACTTGCACAAGATTCTCCCCAACAAAATCGATCCGTTGGTGTCTTTGATGATGGTGGAGAAAGTGCCCGATTCCACATACGACATGGTGGGAGGTTTGGACAAGCAAATCAAGGAGATCAAGGAGGTGATCGAATTGCCTGTCAAGCACCCCGAGCTTTTCGAGAGTTTGGGAATTGCTCAACCAAAGGGTGTTATTTTGTACGGTCCTCCTGGTACGGGTAAAACGCTTTTAGCCAGATCCGTGGCCCACCACACCGACTGTAAGTTCATTCGTGTGTCCGGATCGGAGTTGGTGCAAAAATACATCGGAGAGGGTTCTAGAATGGTGCGGGAGCTTTTCGTCATGGCCCGTGAACATGCACCCTCCATTATATTCATGGATGAAATCGACTCCATTGGGTCCTCCAGAGTGGAGGGCTCCTCGGGAGGAGACTCGGAGGTCCAGAGAACCATGTTGGAGTTGCTCAACCAGTTGGATGGTTTTGAGAGTTCTAAAGACATCAAGATCATCATGGCTACAAATAGATTGGACATTTTGGACCCCGCATTGTTGAGACCGGGCCGGATCGACCGTAAGATCGAGTTCCCTGCCCCCACCGTGGCCGCACGCACAGATATCTTGAAGATCCACTCCCGGTCCATGAACTTGACCAGAGGCATCGACTTGCGCAAAATCGCAGAGAAGATGAACGGCTGCTCAGGTGCTGATGTCAAGGGTATATGTACCGAGGCCGGTATGTATGCGTTGAGAGAACGGAGAATACACGTGACGCAAGAGGACTTCGAACTTGCGGTGGCCAAGGTCATGTCCAAGAACGACGAGGGAGCCGTTTCGTTGGCTAAGCTTTTTAAGTAGTTGAGCAATATAGGAAGTCCATGCGTATTAGAGCGGAGTGTACTGGGGCCCTAGATACTATACTGCTTAGGTCCCAACTACTACTCCTCAGTGGTAGCTCACAGCCCAGCCTCTTGTGGCCCATTGACGAAATGCAGGCCGAGAACAAAAACCGGGTCTGCCAAGACTGTCTAATTTCTATGACTAATTCTAATCACCATATCACTAATGTCAATGTCTATATGACTAATGTCAATGCCTATATGACTAATCAATGCCTATATGTTTAAAGTGTCATGTATTCATCAGAATGTAGATTCATATTATGTCTAAAATTAATTCTGTAGTAATTTCTGTGTATGGAAAAGTGATGGTGATATCCAATAATACATAATCTAGACTAATAGTGGCCATTATCACCACATTAGTAGAAAACAGAGCACGCTATAGCCTTAGTTAATGGTATAGTAGTCTAATAGAATAGTAGCTCTAGTGAAGTATAGTACTAGTGAAGTATAGTACAGTATAGTACAGTATAGTACAGTACAGTATAGTATAGCATAAAAGAGTAGTACTACAGAAGTAGAGTGTTAGCTAAACACTATTAGTCATTACTGGAATTTTCCTCAACCTATCAAACGACATTTTAGAGGTTTCAGGTGCACCATTGAAATGGACGAGCGATGGCAGCCAAAAAAGTCATTGTAGATCAATTCAGTGTCTGCGCTGACTCAAGTTAACAATGGAGTTTGAGAAACATTCCCAGGCCATTGTATCAGTTGTAGGTGCCACGTTATCTACTCATTACTATAGCCACTTTCATGCTTTAATGTAAGTGTACTCTAACTCTGGTACTGTACTACACTACTTTACTAGTCCTATACTAGTCCTACACTAGTCCTATTATAGAACTACTCCAGTCCTATTATAGGCCTATACCAGTCTAATACTGTACTAATAAATTGTACTACTCAAATGTACTACTATACTATAGTATATTATAATTATAGTACACTTGTCCATAATATGATTATACTACTAAACTTCTTGGTACTATGATCTTATACTGACTATAGTACTACTAGTACTGATTTACTACTTCCATAGTGCAAATGCGTTTCTACTCTTGTGCTACTAACCCTAGTAATATACTCCACCACACAGTCTACTGACTATAATACTATAATACTATAATCCCTGTACTCCTACAAACCGTATTCTCAGATAATCCATATACTCTAATCACTATAACCTAAGACCATTGCAACCATACTACTATAGTACTGCTCTACTAATTTACTACTGACGAGAAACTACTTTTATGATACCAAAAACTGATTAAAACACTTGAACACTGTGAACACTACTGAACCACGCAATGGTAATGGATGTAGTGGAAGACCAATGACAATACTCACTAAAGAAACAAATGGTACAGATGAATGATCAGGATTAAGTATAAATAGACGAGAAATTAACATTTAAGATTTAGCATGAAATGGTCATGGAGATTTGTGCTACTCCATTACTATTATTAGTATCATACTCTATCACTATACTACTACTACTACACTACGACCATCTACTGACTGCCATCTACTGACTATCATCTACTGACTATGACATTGGCTATTCTACTATTATGGTTTAGCTCTATACCCTAGTACTACTATACCCTAGTACTACTATACCCTAGTACTATACTGCAGTGCTACTGACTCTACTAGTACACTATTGCCTTTACTAGTTCTATAGTACTACAATCGTTAGATCCATTATAGACTGGCCACTACTCATGGAGGTGATATAAATCCTAGGCCGTCCGATCCTAACAATGAACATTGCAAAACGTCGTTGAGTTACAACAGAGCCACCCTATTGTTCTGGTGAAGAGGTTCTCGACGCCAAAATTTCTCATACAAGCAAATTGTATTTCTTCTTCGAGGGATTATCAAAGGATCGATTAGGTATTTAAAGTGCTAACAAGAATCTAACACTACTACACTCGCACTACTATAGTGTAGTACTAGCCACTGACAATACCATTGACTATAATACTCTGCTTTACTACTATTCAGCACTATACTCTACTGGTAATATGCTCTGGTACTACTACTCAATACCATACTCATTACTACTTTACCTGGTACTATACTTAGTACTACTCTTCAATCCTAATACTCCACTAGTAAGGTACTGACTCTAATGTTACTCTACCAGTACTCTAGTACCCCACCAGTACTACCAGTACTAATAACTAGTCAGAGTTATACTACAAACTTTCCAATGACTATTACTGAATGATTATAAGTTGGCACAATGATTTAGTACAGTTTAGTACTCTACGTTATACTACTATACTGACAGTACTACTATACTAGTATTTCTACTGACAGTACTACTGACTAGAACTACTAGAACTACTAGAACTACTAGTACCTGTAGTATGTAATAGAGGCAGTATTACTAGATCTGTAGTGGACGAATCTGTAGTAGCAGAGTATACTAGTATACACTCATGGTCACATGAGATGATAGCGTAAGATGTAATGTAAATGGGAGGTAAATTTTGGAGTAAAATAAATCTAGTCTGGATCTAATCTAGTGTAATGTGGAATTTAGAACCACGGTCTACATACAATCTTGCATTGTCCATGCCGAAGGGGTGGAGTTCGTGGATGTTCCATTGTGGGGTGCTGGATGCAGGCTCGGAACACGTAGGTAACATACATAGACATATATATATAGAGAGAGGCCTACGCAGAGCGCACTCTTCTCCGCACCAACCATGAAGTATTCTAACATAGTCACCCTAGCCTTGGTCCTCGTCAAAGTGGCTGCAGACCCCCAGGAGCTCAACAAGAAGATCATGGATGCCCAGAACTTGCTTCTTTCGCAGGGCCCCAGCTTCAATGTGCTCAATGCATACGATACCTTGATTCATGACATTGAGGCCTCGGGCTCGCTTCTGAATGCCACGCTAGCCCAGGTTTACTATAAAAAAGCTCTTGTGGCCATTGGTATCAACAAGAACAACTTGGCAACTCAGGATCTATTGGCGGCCATGAAGTTGGACCCGGGCTTTTCTCTTGCGGCAGATAAATTGGTGCGAATGTGGCTTAAACTGGGCCTGTTCTCTGATATCCGGACCAACTTTGCCCAAGACAAGTTGCCTGACGTTTTTCGACAGATGGATCAATGGGAGTCCACTTATAGATCCATTGACTCTGCTCTTACTCTGGACAATAGCATTGAGGAAGCTACTATTGATGAGTACTCTGCTGAAATTGACAATAAACTCATTGCCGTGGCTCCGGATTCCGCTGCAGGTCATGAACTCAAAATACGCCTTGCAAAGTACCAGGCCTCAAGGGGAAAACAAATCTCTTTTGATGACCTTGCGAGAGACTACATTAAGGTGACCCGTCTTTCTGGCTCCAGGGATTTGGCCAAGTACTCTGAGCACTCTCAATTCCTTCTTTTCACCCAGGGCAAGTTCCTGGATGCTTGGAACACCGTCAAGAGCTGTCTACGGATAGACAATGAGTTCCAGTCGTGCGGAAGGCTAAGCAAGGTGTACTCCAAGTTGCAGAACATTCTCAAGGCCTACGAGGAGTACTTTATTTTGGATGAGTACTTGTATGGAGGAGTAGAGGCCGTGGTGCCCGATGAGAAGTTGGCGTTGAAGTTAGACTCGACTCTCTACAAGGACCTAGCCAGCCCAGTCAAGCTCTCCAAGAAGGAAATGAAAGAGTTGCCCCTGGATGTCAAGACCAACTTGGAGTACCTTCTACACCTTGCCAAAAGTTTCTGCACTTCTGAATTCCCTGGCATAAATCCAGACACGCTTCCCTTTGTTAAGGTATTGAACAAGTTTGCATGTGAGTTGAGCATCGAGGCCAAATCCCCCGACAGAAAAGCACTCTGTGCCAAGGTCTCCGAGGATGGCCAGGCTTTCTTACCCAAACACTTGGCCAAGGTGGACTCGTTGTTGAACAAGAGAAAGTACGAAGATGCAAAGCAGCTTCTCGGGAAATACAGTGAGAACGTTCAGAAAACAGAAAAGTTCCAAAAGCGGTACCGGGCGATTCAAGAACACGAAGAACGATTACAAAGGGAGAGGCAGCAGAGGTATTACCAGCAGCAACAACGTAGACAAGAGCAGTTCCGCCAACAGCAGCACCAGCAGCAACAACAACAATCGCATTTCGACCGATCCAAGGACTACTACAAGATCTTGGACATCTCCAAGGACGCGGACGAAAAGACCATCAAAAAAGCATACCGAACTCAAACGCTCAAGTACCATCCTGATAAGTACAAGGGAGGGAAACTCGACGAGGCGACCATCGAGGCCAAAATGCAAGACATCAACGAGGCTTACGAAGTACTTTCCAATCCCAGCTCTAAAGCAGACTATGACCGTGGAGGAGCAGAACATTCTCATGGACGAGGCGGACATGCATACCACCAGCAGTACCGCGGACAAAATGTCCAGTTTGACATGAATGACTTTATGCAACAGTTTATGCGGAACGGTTTCTAGTTATAAACATAGGGGTAACCGCAGCGTGGTGCTATATTTTTTTTTGAAGAAAATGGGACGGGCTCTTTAACTGACCATCCAAGGCAATTGCAGTGTTAGTGGGTCCGAGGCAATTGCACCACTGATTTGTCCGATGTGTGCTGCTGACTCGCGCAGATAAAAGTGTGGACATGAAATCGCATAGCAAAATGATCAGGACTGGGTCATTCACATAAGGACTTTTCCCTTGGACTTTTCTGTTTTCCTTTTGGAATTCCACAATTGTGGCTCCTACTCCAAGTCACTTTGGGATCGGTGGTAAAAAGTGAATTGGAGTCGATCAGTATATAGTGGCTGTAAAGTTTTGGGTCGCGCCGGGGATCTATTGGCTCAGCTGCAGAGCATGCATACTTATCTTCTGCGCGATACAAGCTCGACGCACCAGCGCGCGGCGTACGGCTCCTCGAGAAATCGTATATAAAGACGCACTTATCCCGCCTCGCCTCACATTTCGAAGCACTTTTAAAAAATCCCTTCACAAAATAAACCATGAAACTCACGATAGCATCGCTTGCGGTGCTCGCAGTTGCTCACACTTTGCCCACGGATCCGTTGGCTCGACAGGCCTCCAACCATGGCTCGGGGCTTCTTCTCCAGAAAGAGCCACAGCAGCTCATGGTAATGGAGCCACAGCCAAACACAATTGAAACGCCAAAACCCAACGCCACCGAAATTCCAAAACCAAATGCACCCGAGGCTCCCAAGCCAAATGCTCCTGAAGCTGCACAACCAATTCCTGAAGCTGTACAACCAATTCCTGCACCTCCACAACCAAACCCGCCTGCAGTTCCACAACCAAATGCTCCTGAAGTTCCAAAACAAAATGCTCCTGAAGCCCCACAGCCAAACGCTCCTGAAGCCCCAAAACAAAATGCACCTGCAGCACCTGAAGCTCCAAAACCAAATGCACCTGAAGCTCCACAGCCAAACGTACCTGCAGCTCCACAACCAAATGCACCTGAAGCTCCGCAAAGTGCACCTGCAGCTCCACAACCAAATGAACCCGAAGCTCCAAAGCCTAATGCTCCTGAAGCTCCACAGCCAAATGCTCCTGTAGCACCTGAAGCTCCACAGCCAAATGCTCCTGTAGCACCTGAAGCTCCACAGCCAAATGCTCCTGCAGCACCTGAAGCTCCACAACCAAATGCACCTGCAGCACCTGAAGCTCCACAACCAAATGCTCCTGTAGCACCTGAAGCTCCACAGCCAAATGCTCCTGCAGCACCTGAAGCTCCACAACCAAATGCACCTGCAGCACCTGAAGCTCCACAACCAAATGCACCTGCAGCACCTGAAGCTCCACAACCAAATGCTCCTGTAGCACCTGAAGCTCCACAGCCAAATGCTCCTGCAGCACCTGAAGCTCCACAACCAAATGCACCTGCAGCACCTGAAGCTCCACAACCAAATGCACCTGCAGCTCCTGAAGCTCCACAGCCAAATGCTCCTGCAGCACCTGAAGCTCCACAACCAAATGCACCTGCAGCACCTGAAGCTCCACAACCAAATGCTCCTACAGCACCCGAAGCTCCACAAAATGCTCCTGCGGCTCCACAACCAAATGCACCTGCAGCACCCGAAGCTCCAAAACCAAATGTACTTGACTCTCCACAATCGAATCCATCTCAAAGTATAGAGAGCAAATTGGCCCAGCTCCAGAACTCAGACCCACGCTATGAGCCTTCACCTGGTGCTCATAAGGGGAGTGCCATCGCCAATTTTTTTAAAGGAATCTCTAGACAAGTGGCCACCAGAATAAACGACTTGTTGTCGCCTGCCAATGTTCCATTGTTTCTTAAGAAAGTGGTAGACAGTCAGAAATTGCAAGATTCCATCACCGAGGATGCACTTCGCGAGAGGGCAGAAAAATTGTACGCCATTGCCCGTGACTCCACCAAAGAGTACGGCCACCCTACCAGAGTAATTGGCTCTAAGGGTCACTGGGGAACTGTCAACTACATTCTTGGCGAATTGCACAAGCTTTCAAATTACTACCATTATGATGTGCAGCAGTTTGATGCTCTTGATGGCAAGGTCAAGTCCTTTTCCCTTCTCATCGATGGAGTTGAGCCAAAGCTGGTCAGTGCTCTTTCTTTGACGCCTCCTACGCCAAACAAAAAGCCAGTACACGGAAAATTGGTGTTGGTTGGTGACAATGGATGTGACGAGGTGGACTACCCCAAGTCATTTGTTGCAGGAGATATTGCCTTGGTCAAGAGAGGAGTGTGTCCCTTTTCCGAGAAGCTGATTGTTGCGGGACGGATCAAAGCCTCCGGTCTTATTATCTACGATGAAGATGCTCCTATGCACGGTACTTTGGGTGAGCCCACGGGGAAGGAGGTGCCTACTGTTGCCATCAGCCGGGCAGACGCTCAGCCATACATTGATGCTTTGACGAAGAACCCCGACCAAAAGATCCCTACGACCTTGTATGTGGACTCGTACGTCAAGAAGATCCAGACCATCAATGTGGTGGCCGAGACCAAAGGTGGTGACCACAACAACGTTGTTTCCTTGGGAGCCCACTCCGATTCCGTGAACGAAGGCCCAGGTATTAACGATGACGGTTCCGGAACCATCTCTTTGCTAGAGGTGGCCAAGCAATTGTCAAGTTTCAAAGTGAACAATGCCGTGCGTTTTGCATGGTGGGCAGCCGAGGAAGAAGGCCTTTTGGGATCTTATGCATATGCCAACAACCTTCTGCCTCTGGAGAACCAAAAGTTGCGTCTCTTTATGGACTATGACATGATGGCATCTCCAAACTACGAATACCAAGTGTACGACGCCAACAACCAGGACCACCCCAATGGGTCAGGTGACTTGAAGAACCTTTACGTCAAGTGGTACCAAGCCAACAACTTGAATTACACGTTCGTGCCATTTGACGGTAGATCGGACTATGTAGGATTCATCGATGCAGGAATCCCAGCCGGAGGCATTGCTACAGGAGCAGAGGGAGTGAAGAGCGAGGAAGGAGTGGCTAAATTTGGAGGCCAGGCCGGCAAGTGGTTTGACCCATGCTACCATCAATTGTGTGATGACTTGCAAAACCCCGACTACACTGCTTGGGTCACCAATACCAAATTGATTGCACACTCTGTGGCCACATACGGCAAGTCGCTCGAGGGATTCCCTCAGAGAGAGTTTGCCTCCACCACTGAGGAATCCAGACACAAGTACTCGGACTCGTTCAAGTACCGTGGCAGTCATCTTGTTGTTTGAGCCACATTTCTGTGTACATTGCGAGCAACTTAGAAGAATTTAAAAGCCAACTGATATAAAGTAGGACATAGAGCCTACTTTAACAATAATTGATATTTGACAATCTTACAGTTTGTAGTGATAGCTCATAATGATAATAAATACCAAATTCCGCAATAGCCTATTGTCTCAAAGTTTAAGTCCGGGGTATGTGTGAACGGGCTCAAAACCATGCACATGAGCTCATAACCATGAATTAAAGTCTGATATCTACACAACCACTGGCCTCCCCTAAATTCAGGCTCAACTGATCTACACATACAATTCGTGGCTTTTAATACTGATTAAATAGGCTTCATAGTAAACGACTGTCTGTATATCACCACACTCCAATATGGTCTGTTTATAATAGTAGCCCATAAGATTTCATACATATTTCATGATAGTGGAAATTTGTATGATAGTGGAATAGTTTACATGATCATGTCACTATAATAATTCTCAATAGCCATATAGCTCAATGTTCATAGTTCATAGTTCATGGTTCATGGTTCATGGTTCATGGTTCATGGTTCATAGTTCATAGTTCATGGTTCATACAGTTTGTCAGATTCGTGTTGTTACGTCAGGTACCCTGTTTACTATGGTCATTTGCCGATGATTCTCAGAGGAAGGAGTCGGGTTACTTAAATACTAAAAAGCGGGGTGTCTAGTCAATCGGTCTGTAGTAAGTCTTACAGGTAACTCTTCAAACTCCCTCCTGGCACTACTAGCTCGTCACATTCCACCCTAATGCTTCATACCATGGTGAATGTGGAGTGGTAAAATGGAATGGACATTGTTAGAGAGAGACAGCGTTGGCTCAATTTCCCTTCACGGGTAGTGCCCAACCTATATTGGATCTAAAACCGTCTACTTATATATATACATTACCTACGGCTAATGGTGCCTTCATTTTATATCTGCCCATATAATAGTATATGAGGTCATACATAGTATACAATTTACAAAATGTGGTTATAGTTTATAGCAGCTATAATAGTTCACAATAGTTATGGTAGCTCACAATAGTTCATAGAAGTTCACAATAGTTCATAGAAGTTATAGCAGTTATGTTCTTTATAACGTGTTTTGACCTAAACTTGTATTCGTTGATGGTACCTCAAAGCGAGGAACCGAAGCGGTTTATATAACTCGGAGAGAAACGTGGAATAAAAAAACTCTCCACCAGAACAATGGTAAGTATTGTTCTAGAACTAGAATGTTAGAAAAGGGCCTTCGATTCACGAGTTGTCACAACGACCAAATGCCGTGTTACAGCCTTTGCAGTAGACACTACTGGAATCGGACATCGTAGGCTCGCTAATGTATCTAAGATAGTGTTCTACCTATTGTGGAAGGATCTAACAATAGCAGTTATAGCAGTTATAGCAGTTATAGTAGTTCATGTAGTTCATGTAGTTACATCAGCCACCGTACACATATGTTCCTGGAAGATCTATCAGAGGAGCTAGAGCTTAGACCTTTTCAAATACACCCTATGGTATAGGTGTTAGATCCACCATAGGCAGGGCCCTGCCTATGAAGGTATTATGAAGCCTCTCAGTCCGATTGTTACAGTGGTGATACGGCGTTTGGCCATCAGAGCACTTCGTGCATAGATGACCTCTTTCGAATATTCCAGAACAATCCTTACCATTGTTCTGGTGGAGAGTTTTTCGGTACCACGTTTCTCTCAAAGGTATATAAGCCACCCCGGTTCCTCTCTTTTAGGAACCATCAACGAATATAAGAGTTTAGGCGTAAATGTATTAAAGAACATAACAATAGGTGGCATAATAATTCTATAGAGTATAAAATTAAGTACAGAGCATAGTGGTATGTGTTAGATCTTCTATAGATAGGGCTGCCCATAGAGGTATTCTGAAGCCTATATCGTCTGATCCCAACAATGGCCGTTGCAAACGCTGTCTCTCGGCCATCAATATATGAATTGTTATGATGTGTTTTGAATGTTCTAGAACATTGAGCACTTTCGTTCTGGTGAAAAGTTTTTGGCCCCACTATATTTTTTGTAGCGTTCAACCTTGTTAAACTATTATTAATCACTCTGTATGCATTCAAGCTTCGACACTGGATGAGTCCTTTTAAGTACAGTAACCACTCCAGTAATAATTCAGTACTTGATATGTTCTTTGATATATACACTTATGCCTAAATGATACTATGTTCATTGATCATTCCTCAAGAAGAGGATCATCATAGTATGAAATACTATGACGGTTACTGCAGACTCCACTATGATTACCATTGCTAACTCCTTTATGACGGCTGCAAACCCAAACTCCGCATCACCACCATCATTGTACAAAGTACTGTGATGACCTGGTTATTATTACAATCGGACAGTAGGGCTCTTAAAACCTCTATAGGTAGGCTTCTGCATATGGTGGATGTAACGGTACTAGTTAGCATAAATTGGTCTTAGTCACTAGTAGTCCATATCCGGTAGGCAATAATAATATAGGAATCAGTAATAAAGTTATATAAGCTTCTCGGATTCCTCCTTTGAGGAATCAATGAATTTAGTAATGATTACGTATAAAAGTACCACCAAGAACATAACAGTGTGGAGTGTGGAGTGTGGAATGGAGTATGAAGTAGTATAGCATAGTATACCCTATATTAACATTGAGAATTGATAAAGTAGGGAAGAAGTGGACTGTAGTAGCCAGTGGTAGTGGTGGTGATACATTAGTAGTAGAATTTTAGATCCACCATAGTTAGTGCTCTATCTATTGAGGTATTTTACGAGGTCTAACCCTAACAAAGGCCATTGTATTGAGCCACTCCTCTACTGTCATTGTACGAGGTATCAGAATGGGATAGATTTTTCTCGCAAGATTTAGCAACAACAGGTTGACTCTCCTTCATAGATTCTGTGTCTATTAAGTAATACAGTGTATCTACTACAGTACTTACTAGACTACTGTACTACTTACTAGACTACTGTACTACTTACTAGACTACTGTACTACTTAATAGTGTGTATGTTAAAAAGCCCAATTCCTTCCTCTAAAAGACCATTAGTGAATGTCATAGTAAACAGTACCTGACGTCACAAGAATCTAACACAGGATACCATTGTAGTATAGAACGGTAGCACCTGATTTCTGGTGTATAATTTTTTTTATGATTCCTCGAGTGGTGGTCAGAATTAGTCTAAAGGGTTAATTAGCCTAAATGGTTACGTATTTCATGCTATGTCATACATTTACAGTTTACAGTGTAGTTCACAGTAGTTCACAATTCATACCGGTAAATACATAACAGTTTATAATATATAGATGATTCAAAAATCATAATAAACTTATAATTCATAAATTAGTCTATAACAATAATAACCCATGACAATAACAATCAATTACCTCGTCTGTAATCTTATCGTTTAGTATTGTTCGGTGGTCTCGGCTCGGCAAGCCCATTTAGGCATATCTACGCTTCTCGGCCTGCACATACCGCCGGAGGCCTCCACGCGATAGGCCCGTCTGGAGCCAAGAAGAAGTCAGTTCAAAAAGAAGACTAAGAAAAGAAATTCCCTATTGGGTCGAGGAAGTGGGTGGAAATAAAGCTTATTGGAATTGGGTGCAATGCAGTTGGTGGTGGCAGCGTGGGGGAGGGGCCCTTTGCGCGTGGGGGATAAGTCTTCCGTGTGGGGGTAAGGAACCCGAGAGCACGTCTACGCAAACTATTTAAACGCACCATTGCCGGAACATCAAGCAATGCTCTCACACATATTTTGTCCTCGATTTTCTCATCGACTTTCTTCTCCACTTTCTGCTCATTTTTCCCACCTGCTAAAGCGTACTTTCTCAATCTCTCTCGTATATAAAATGGCAGCCACTAAACCAAAGGTCCTCAGACTCGGAGACTGGAGCTCCAGTGAAGATGGCTGGAAGCAATTGGGCGATATTGCTGACGTGGTGGTGTGTGAGTCCAAGAACAGACAAGAGTTTTTCCTGGACTTGAAGGGCAAGTACTCGGACATTACCAGCATTGCTCGGACATTCCAGTCGATCGAGTACACGGGCCGCTTTGATGCGGAGTTGGTATCCCACTTGCCCGAGTCCGTCAGGAGTGTTTGCCACAACGGAGCAGGCTACGACCAAATTGATGTGCAGCCTTTCACCGATAGAAAAATCCAGGTGTCCAATATCACGGATCCAGTGGAAGCCCCCACAGCTTTGACCGCAGTGTACTTGACGCTTGCAGCCATGAGAAACTTCCAGGAGGGACATGACTTGTTGGTGCAAGGCAAATGGCCTACGGGCAAGTCGGGAGGTGCAGGACTTGGCTATGACCCTGAGGGAAAGGTGGTTGGTATCTTGGGAATGGGAGGTATTGGCAGAGCCATCCGCGCCCGTTTGGAGCCTTTTGGCTTTGAGAAGTTCACCTACTACAACCGGAGCAAGTTGAGTGCGGACTTGGAGTGTAACACGGAATACGTGAGCTTCGACGATTTGATCTCTAAATCGGATGTCATCATGGTCAGTGTTCCATTGAACCCCAAGACCCACCACTTGATCAATGCCGAGGTGCTCAAGAAAATGAAGAAGGGTGTGGTGATCATCAATACGGCCAGAGGTGCAGTGATTGATGAGGCCGCACTCACGGCCTCATTGAAGGACGGCCACATTGGGGCCTTTGGCTCGGATGTGTTTGAGTTCGAGCCTGAGGTGTCGCCAGATTTATACAACTTGCCTAATGTAGTGTCTTTGCCTCACATGGGCACACATTCGGTGCAAGCCTTGGTGAACATGGAGAAGTTTGTGCTTGAGAACGTGCAGTCGTTCTTGACCACGGGGAAGGTCAAGACCATTGTTCCTGAGCAGTCATCTATCTTTTGAGGTTGGAGAATCTCTAGAGAACTCTTTTTCTGAACAACTCTAGTTTCTGAAGAAGTCATAGTTTTTGAACTCTAGTTTCTGAATTCTACTTTTTGGACAACTTCCATTTTCTACGCTCAGTGCTATTGAATGTCAAGAATTGAGTCCTATGTTGAGATCTAAATCTCTGACCCTTTCACTGTGAAGCATATTGCTATGCTCAGTATAGAATTATAGACCCCATCCCATTCCACCTACAAATTCAGTCTATTACTGTGTATCAAAGCAGTAATTAGCAAAACAGTAATGTAGAAATCACAATGTATCAACCAGTAAACCAGAATCTAATCTAATCCATCAAATCAGACCTCTGTTTCTCTCTGTCTGTCTTGTCTGTTTCCACGCCTGCATATGGCTCGGAGCCGAGGCTTGCCCGCATCTCATATTTGGCTTGTATCATGTCCGAACTCGATCATCTCTTAAGCAACCAGTAATTCGAAATGTAAAGTAAAATAATAAAAAAATCAAAACTTCCCGATCTAGTAATTACGTCCATAATAGAACACACTCACTCCAACCTTTTTCACACCCCGCCGCTTTAAAATCCTCTGGTATTGGTCCCCCGCTTGCGCTCCTCTCCACTATATACTCACCTGAATTTTTCATTCTTTTTTTCGCTTCGAGTACTAATCGCTTTTTCTTCCGGTCCCCCCATCCACGCCGTTTCCTCCTCTTGCTGGCAGAGATTCCGTCAATTCTCCCCTTTTGTACCCCGTCGTTACGTCTATATAAAAAGGCCGCCTTCCCCTTTGCACATAAAGCCTGCCCTTGCTGCTATTCAAAAGGCTGCCCCCCTCCAGCTTTCTTCTACAGCCGTGACCTTCACCTGTGTGTCAATTGCCCCGAGCCCCTGCCTTGCCGGACAGCTACGAGAAAGTGTAGACGTCTAGCACAAATCAAATGGCCGACCAACCCCACAAGCTCGGCGTCGACCCCTTGGAAATCGACTACGAGGCGCTTCCTGATGATGCCAGTATAGCTGCTCACCTCACTGCGGGTGCGTTTGCCGGCATCATGGAGCACACCGTCATGTACCCCATTGACTCTATCAAAACACGAATGCAGGTGATATCGTACACGTCGCAACTTAACAAGTCTGTGATTTCTTCCATCTCCAAAATCAGCTCTAGCGAGGGCGCCTATGCCTTGTGGAGAGGCGTGCTGTCGGTGGTTCTCGGAGCCGGGCCTGCGCACGCCATATACTTCTCCACGTTCGAGGCCTCCAAGACCTACTTGGTGGGAAAGTTGACCAATGCTTCAACGGGCAATTCTGGGAGCAAATGGGTCACCGACGAAAACCACCCGTTGATAGCGTCGGGCGCTGGAATCGCGGCCACCACCGCTTCCGATGCCTTGATGACGCCGTTTGATGTGTTGAAACAGAGAATGCAGATGAGCAACTCCGTGTCCACGTCTAACGCCAAGCTCTTGAAGACCGGCTTGGCTATCTACAAAACAGAGGGTTTGGGTGCGTTTTTCATTTCTTACCCCACCACCTTGTTCACCAACATTCCGTTTGCGGCTTTGAACTTTGGGTTCTACGAGTACTTTTCCTCCGTGCTCAACCCTACCCACACCTATAACCCTTACTACCACTGTGTGTCTGGAGGAATTGCAGGAGGTATTGCAGCAGCGTTGACCAACCCGTTTGACTGCATTAAAACTGCCTTGCAGACCCGTGGAGTGTCGACCAACGAGTCGTTGAGAAACGTCAATGGCTTCTTCAGTGCAGCAAAGGTATTGTACAAACAAGGAGGCTTGTCTGCGTTCATGAGAGGCTGGAAGCCCAGAATCATCTTCAACATACCGAGCACTGCGATCTCGTGGACGGCTTACGAAATGGCCAAGGAGGTGTTGTTGAGGGACTAGGCTTTCTCCATGGAGAGACTGCCGCAGATACTTTTCGGACTAGAGCTTTTTGTTTGTATATTAGGATAGATCGTGGTCATGTATATAAGAGAATCAAATGCTGACGCTATGAATTGGCGTATGCCCCTCCCTTCCCAAGTTTCCACTTTTCACTCTCCACTCTTCAATGTTCACTCTCCATGCTCGCTCTCCACTTCCTTTTCTGCCTTCACACTTCCTCTTCATCATAAGATCTGGGGTTGTTTGGACAACTTCTGGGCCACGAAAGAGAAAATCACACAACTGCCCAAAAACCCTAATAGGTTAAAGAAGGCACTTCGTGAGTACGACTTCTCCTCCTCCTCTGTTCTGAAGGAGGCAAAGATTCTCCGGATGCTAGCAATGATCATTGGGACAAAAAGATGGAGTTCAGAATTGGAGATTCGTGCGATCTACACAGGACTTCTCATAGTTCTCAGATCTCCCAAGATTCCTCAGGCTCAAGAATGAGAGCTTAAAAAAACCTGACTCAAGACAATGATCGGTATCGGGTGCCAAGGTCGCAAATTGCACTCAACAGCCTCTTCTAGAGACCAACCATCCGCGCCGCCTCCCATGCACCGAGGTGCTTGTTTTCTGATGGCAGCGCCCAGCGTAGGTTTTACGCCTAGGAAGCTCTCACGAGCAGATGAAACACGCGCAGCCGGGGCCACGCATGCTGGATGGGGAGAACCACCGAATTTCCCACCCGCATTGAAACTCCGAAGGGGAATTTCCAGCCTTCCCAGCGCGGATTCGTACTGGGCCAGCTTTGGTTGGCGGGTAAATGCGACGTGCCCCGAGAAAGGTTAAGCCACTGCACTAAAAGTGCACCAACCAAGAATTTGTACAAATTACAGTACACCCGGATATGGATACAGGGACCTGTAACTAAGCTTTCTACTTGGCAACAGGATCCCAAGATACCTTAGATACAATTCCTGACCTGTAATTATTATGATCACAATAAAAAAATCCATTCCTTTAGTTCGTTTAGTGGAGAAAAAAGAAAACAAATATGAAAAACCAACGACCTCGGTGAGGGTCGAACTCACGATCTTGAGATTAACAGTCTCACGCCTTAACCAACTTGGCCACGAAGTCGAATCTGACAATAAAAATATTCGGGTTTTATATGACGTACTCCAAAATGCAATATGTTCCAGCAATTTTAGAATGAATTCAGCCTATTAAACTAAATTACCTATGTTAGATTCTTATTGTTACGTTAGGTTCTCAGTATACTATATTCATTCGCCAATACGTTCCCAGAGAGAGTGATCGGGATACTTAATAAGTTGTCAGCGGCGTCACCTAGTCAACCTGTTGTTTCTAGGTGCGAAGGGGGAAAACTCTCCACATCCCTCCTGATACCTCATATACTGATGTAGAGGAGTGACATAATGGAATGTCCATTGTTAGGATTAAACAGCGTGGGATCGAAACCCTCCTTAGGTAGGGCACTTCCTAAACAAGGTCAATGTGAATATGGATGAGGAGGAGGACCTACCAGAAGGGGCTCCAAGAAACCTCAATCAACAGTGAGAAGTTTTGCACCTGTGCTGATTGGGCCTTTCCACGACCTAACGAGCTATTCTTTTACTTGATACATCTGAAGACCGTTTCATTGTTATATATGTATTACTGTCAACGAGCACCTAGCATGTACGGATTCAAGGTACTTCGTAGTGTGTTGTATGCATACTGTTGAACTTGTGAGACATGTACATGATCACGTGCCACCAGGCATGTGAGCAAAGTTCAGGTTCTCGTGTCCTACAGGAACGTGAATAGAGGAGCATGTAAGTGTTAGAATTAACACTTGATGCATATGCAGATGAGCAGATTTCTAACACAAGGAAGAAATTGTTGCTAGGAGGAAATTGTCGCTAGAAGGATTATTTGAGCCGACCTGCATATGGATTGCTATGCAGACCAATATGCCTTCTTGGCCTATAAAAAAGGGGGAATTCACATCATTGAAACAGGGCAGATAAGTAAATCTGTCACAATGCTCCTATTTTGAGTTCATAGGAATCTAACAAACATTATCACGGCTCCACAAGTGCAAGCGTAAAGTGTCAAAACATTAACTCATACTAGTGATGTACTATGTGCAGGTATTTAACTTTCACTCGCCTCACACCTCAGATAGAACTTCGGTCTTGTAAGGTACAACCTACATATCCCTGTATATCAATATATACTAAAACATAGGTCGAAACTTATATATATATATATATATTATTTTTCAATCAAACTTTGTTTAGTTTATAATTGGCGAAGATCTCACTTGCTAAGGATCACTAATGAGGCCATGTTCAGCAAGTTTGGCTCTCATTTGCTCTTGGTCACCATTTTCTAAGTAATTCATTGCTGCGTCGTTCACAGCAGACTCGGATGCGGCGTTAACAATTAGATTGCTGTTCAACCAGTTACCACCTGTCATTGACATCAACCAGTACGCAGCTCTGAGCTTCACATCCGCTATATCATCACCTAGCGGTGTGTCAAAAGTACCTTCTGGTGCGCCGAATTCTGCCTCCTCCCAGCTCTCAAGCCATGACGGCACAGGAAGGGTTTTGACCTCATCTGGGAACGTGACGGTCACAAACCTCTCATCAATTTTATCCTGGCCATTTAAGCCATGATTTAAAACATCATATTCCCCTGTCTTCAACGTTGCGGCATCCAGTAACTTTACAAAAGTTAACAATAATTGATAAAAAAATAGTAAAGAAAACATGAGATTAATCTATAAAAATCTATTATAAATTACTTCTTGCGTCATTATTATTATATACATATACAAACTTAAAAGAATAGAGGCAAAAAAAAAAAAAAAGCAATACCCTTTAGTTCCACGTCTGCTGAAATTCCTGCTTCAATTCCTGCAGACACTTTCCATGCACGCGCATGCACACTCTCACAATATCAGGATCGTGTCGTGTTAACGCATAGAGGGAATCTGTAGATTTGTTGAGAAACAGGAGCCGCGGCTCCCTGTTTCTCTGAGACCGCGGTCACTCACCTGACTGTGGTCGTGTGAAGGCTCACCCCAATATAAAAGGACGAGCTCCCGCTATTCTATAAGAGTATCCAGAATATATATCAACTGAGGGAGGACATACCAAGATGTCTCCCGACACCAGACCCACCAATATTAACTAGTGTAGAGGTACTGATGTTTACTGAGGACCTGGACTAATTCTCAAAAAGATTCAGTCTGGCATATAGATGGCTAGCAATTATATATACAGAACGATCCCCGGGAGCCGCCGAGGCTCGTGAAAAGATTATTGCCGGTCTAGAAAGGAGGAAGTTCCCCCGTATGGTCGAGTGATAGCGTGGACTGGATCCAAGTTACATTTAGTAAATTTAGGTCAGAAAATTAACACGATATCAGTGTTGAACGTGATGGATCAGTACATCTCTGATGTACTGCACGGTCCATGTGACTGCATGTAATCAGGACAGATGAAACAGTTATGGGCAGAAATGGACGAAGAGTGGACGAGGTACCTCGAAAAAGGAGCTGACGTTAATTACAGAAAAGGAACGACGCTGTGATTACAGGAGTTCTTAGTATATGTTAGATCCACAATAGGTAGAACACTACCTATAGATACATTAGCGAGCCTACGATGCCCGATTCCAGTAGTGTCTACTGCAAAGGCTGTAACACGGCATTTGGTCGTTGTGACAACTCGTGAATCGAAGGCCCTTTTCTAACATTCTAGTTCTAGAACAATACTTACCATTGTTCTGGTGGAGAATTTTTTTATTCCACGTTTCTCTCCGAGTTATATAAACCGCTTCGGTTCCTCGCTTTGAGGTACCATCAACGAATACAAGTTTAGGTCAAAACACGTTATAAAGAACATAACAGTATAGCTTAGATACACATAAGAATAACCGCTCCATTTTATGTGTTAGTGGACGATAAATGTTAACACGTGATATTTCGCGTGTTGTCAAACGCACGGACCGCATAGTCCCCGGACTACATGCAGGTAGAGATCGCGAGTGAGACCAATCGGATGGCTCTAAACGAGTAAGCAGCGACGCAACATGCGAGGTCTATACGAAAACTCGTATAAGGGAACTATATAATGAGGAACCCCCCCTCAGGTTAAACAACCAGGAGTTTTTCCCCATAGGATAGAGAATCATCGTGGACTGCACTCAATAGATACTCGAACAATAGTAAGTCTAATAATTAACAATAAAGCTCAACAATCAGGCTCGTGTCCCTAATTATCATTTACAATCGCATATATTTGGAACGGTTACTTCTTTGGCCCCCAAGACATCCTATGGTTGTGGAACTTCAGTATTCAGTTCAGTCATTTTTATTCTTATGTAAATCTAAGTTATACTAAGAAATCCCTAATCACCCTGTCCCCAGACTGAGCTGATTCCATAACCTTTTTTGAGAACAAATCCATTTCTTGATCCATGCCTTGTTGTCGATCGCTGCTTCATCTACCTTGTTACTATGAACCCATATGAACACGCAGTACATCTAAAGTATTGGTGTCTCAAGTACAACAACACAACCCATACCAAGACCAAGTGCTCTCCTCATATTCTTTTCAATTTTTTCTTTTCTTTTGTTATTTTACTCCTTTTTTTTTATTGTTCTTTTTACCTTCATTTTTCTTTCAAATAATAGTCGGCATACTAGTCATTTCACTCAGCAGCCACTGGGTCGGTTGCTAACACAAGCTTGCTTATTGAACCGTCTTTTCTCTAGAAGAGGACTCACAATTGCGGTTCCCCCCTCCTCGTCAACGTCTTCATTCACATCCTCGCCAAGGTCACGCTTACTAATAAACTCTAGGCAGTTAGGGCAGTGTGCACTGATATCACTATTAGTGCCGAACTGGCCCCTCGCACTTACTAATATATCGAAAGCCACACATTTATCAAACACATGCCACCCACCAGTCCAGGAGACACACGCAACGTTTCCGTCAGTTTGAGTGCATATAGCTGATCTTCCTAAATTTAACACTCTGCAAGATCCCCGCAAAAAATTTTCCAAACTTCTTAAAGCCAGAACCCTGGCTATGTGTCTTCCTGAGCTTATCCAACTCTGTTTCTTGAAGCGAATATTCATTCTCTTGGCTTCAGAGTGGGTATGTTGACCGGACCAACTGATGAGGCCGTCATCAACTAAGCTAGCTTTCAAAAGCTCTTGGTCACCAGTCTGAAAGTACGACAATGCTGCTGCATCTATATTAGA
>NLAW01001560.1:0-77198 GCA_002370915.1 Metschnikowia lochheadii | reverse complement strand
ACTTAATTAGTCGGATTCCCACTTATTGGGTATCCATCAACGAATGAACATACTCCTAGTATAAAGACGTATCCAAGAATCTAACAGTACTACTCCAGAAGCATAGTTTACCATGTTTAGTACTCCAAAGGCAGCCCCAGTAGTCTTGAGTTTTACCAATATAAATAGTCTACAATGTAGTCTCTAGTTTTAATACTATGTATAGTCTCTAAGTAATAGTCTGTATAGGACTCTAGTAGTCCCTACAGTATACTCTCTAAGTTTATAGTGATCTAGTCTCTGGTGGTCTCTTGTGGTCTCTGATAGTCTCTGTGTGTCTCTGATGACCTCTAGTGGTCTCTGGTAAAATTGAGCTATACTTGTTAGATCCACCATAGTTAGTGCTCTACGTCTTGAGGTGTTTTAAGCCTATGCTGTCTAATCCTAACAAAGGCCATTCCACTGTGACACGCCTCCACCATCATTTTAAGAGGTACCAGGAGGAAATGTGATAAACCCGAGGTACCAGGATGGAATGTGAAGAGTATTGCCCATTTGCACCTAGTACCAACCCGTTGACTAGGCGATGCCGTTGTTGAATACTAAAATGGCTTAGATTCCTCTTTTTGAGGAATCATCAACCAAAGAACATAATAACCAGACTATCTGTCATATACCGGAGTATAACAATAGTACTCTGGGAGTCTCTGGCATTAATACTCCAAGTATAATATTGTCCAGTATTAGTAGTCTCTATTTAAGTAGTCTAGTATTGAATATCCAGTATTGACACTCTAATTACAGTATAGTCACTGTTGAGAGTTGTGATATACACTCCCATAATCTGGAACAGTTATCAAGTTGGAGTTCAACAAGTCCCTTAAGTGTGGGACTTCAGTGATCATCTTATATGCTTACGGTCTTCTTTAGAGTTGATCTCCGTGATCTTAATCTTCTTATTGATACCGCTCAATACTGAGCAGAATCCTTGCTTTATATAATTATTCCTGGGGGCTCCCAAACCATCTCTTCTCTTTCGTCAAGCACCCTCATCTACATTGTCTTCTCCAAAACAATGCTCAGAATTAGACGAGAGCTAGACGAGAGCTAGACGAGAGCCCATAGAGCCCTAGCTCTACCTTTGTCTCTTCTTCAACAATGCTCAACATTGTTTCATCTGGAAAGCTTGGCATGAGCATGCAGTACCCGCACATGTACTGGTCTCAAGTTCAACAGTCACTACTAAGTCACTAGTTTTACTGTTTGCATACATTACAATTAGTACTCTCACTATAGGTAAGCAGGAGTACCATAGTCAATGTGTCAGTTTATACTTTCAGGCAATCCAAGTCATCGAACTAATCATTTCAAAACCAATTCAGTTATTAATGTAGTTAAAAACAAATATAGAAAAGTCAGTAGTTGAGCCATCTTCCAAGTGTAAATATAATATAATATGAGTATTTGAGTGAGTGAGTGGCATTAGTATAAAAGAGTAGGATATAGTAAAGCGATGCTTACACCTTTCTGCTTCAACTCTTCTAAAACACATCCTCTCATTACGGTCTCTTTTGAACATATCCTGTGGACATTTCCTGTGATTAGGTAGGTTTCATGCAGTCCACTTTGGTATACATATAGTACAGTAGTAAGCTATACTTGGTAATTTCAATATGCATAGTAGTAGGATACTTAGACTGAATACTGGAATTCGTCAAATCTTAAGTACTAATTCTAGAGCGAGGCTTTATCAGATTACATCATAATTAATTTTTAGTGGTTCATGGTTTATTAGAAGCCATGGTTTCATAGAAATCATATTTTCACAAAGCTACGAATTCTTCCCTACCAGATAGCTCACCTCGATTCTAGTCTTTTTTCACTTCGTCTAGAATAATTATTTTATGATTATTTCAGGCCTAATCCGGATATGCATTTCTATTGATGCACCGACCACTACCAAGTAATCTATGCCAATACCCTATTGTACTGTATTAGACTGTACTCCTCAAATGTACTAAACTCTCTGAATGACTCTACTGACTCTATACGAGTAATCTTTTGTGGAGTACCACTTAGCACTGAACACTGAGTTCTCTATATAACACCGTATTGTAGTTTCAGGCCAAGGGTTTTTTTACGTTAAGTGGGTCTAATTTAGTACTGGTGCGTATGAATTTTTTCCATGTTTAAAAGTATCAGTTGAGTTCTTTTTCTTTTTCTTTGTCTTTTCCTTCTTTCTTGCTCTTAGGTCAAGTTTCCCTTGATTTCATTCGTGTATTTCAACCTTAGCTTAATCCATACTCCTCTAAGTAGTCCTCAAATACTGGTACGTTTAGAAAAAGTAGGGTATGCTATGACCAGTGCCAGTAACAATAACACTATAGAAAAGCACTGAATAATACCGTGGTTTTTGATAAGTACTACCACGATAGGGCCATTCTTCGAGTCATATGAATCTGAAGTTTGAATCTGAAGTTTGAATCAAAAGCTCCACTAATGGCACCATCCTTTACTATTAACCATGAACTTATCACCCTCACCAATGCATATTGTATATCTTATTGCCTTAGTGTTTTTTTTTTTTTAGGTCTGGGACTCCTCTTCGATCCACCATCGTCTTTCTCTTTCCTAAAGACCAGGAAAGGTCATATCTGAGCGCACATGTAAACCAACTTCACTAGTACACCCCTAAGAATCAACCACCATCTAGCCATCATCAAGTACTCAATACAATAAAGTATCCCAGAATTCCCAGTACTCAATCTAGCTGGTAAGAGGTCAATAGTGTCAGTAACCGGTAGGCAGATCCAGTTCCCTAACTGTTTCACTGGCCACCCAGCATAGCCACTGGATTACTCCCGCTTGAGAATTTCCGATACTGAGAGCAAAAGGCTCATCAACTGAAGGTGCTCATCGGTACCATTGTTCAATCTGCGATCAGTGTCAAATAACACCACGGCTATGGCATTTTTCTTCGCGGAATCGAGCGAATCGTCAAGAATGTACCGGTCATGGAGCTGGTCTGCCACCTGCTGCGCGCTCCAACCTTGGAGAATGATTTTCTGGGTCAAGGCCACGATTTCAGGGTGGTTTCCACGAACAACGGCGTCCTGTACAGAGGCAATGGTCTCCTGATCTACCACTCCTGCTATTTCACGAACCATAGCTTCAGACACTCCATCATTGCCAATGGAATTACTGAGCCGTGCACACGACTGCAAATAAGTAATAGCTTTCCGTAAATCTCCATTGCTGACTGAAATAAGCTGGTCAAACACCAGTGGAGACTGCACAGTGACATTCTCCACGTCTGCTATATGGTTTAAGCGGGCCAAGGCACTTCCCGAATCAAGCAGTTTGAAGCGGAATTTCAGGCACCGCAGCGCCAATGGGTCGATGATCCGTGTGATATAGTTACAGATAAGACAGAACCGTGTCACTCCAGAGTATACCTCCATGGTCCGTCTCAAAGCAGCCTGAGCATCATTGGTCATGGAATCCGCCTCATCAAGAACAATGATCTTATATGGAGGACAAGGGTAGCTTTTCAAGTCATCTGCGCTGGCATTGGATACAGTCAACCTGGCAAAGTTCTTAATCTTCTGACGCACAATGGAAATGCCTCTTTCGTCCGAAGCATTAAGTTCCAATACTCTCAGTTTGTAAAGAGATGGACCATACAATTGCTTGGCCAAAGCCAATACCGTGGACGTTTTTCCCGTTCCTGGAGGCCCATAGAAGAGCATATGAGGGAGGTTAGCAGATTGCAAAGTTTTCTTGAGCACCTTGACGGCATGTTCCTGAGCAGCCACGTCATCGAGTTTCTTGGGCCGGTACTTTTCAACCCACGGCGTGTGGTCGAGTTTTTCTTGTGTATACAGAGTCATGGTTGGGGAACGGTGGAGAAACGCGTCGCGTTGAGACCACTTGAAGTGAAGAGTGCACCAAAAAAGTGCACCAAAAAAAAAAAGAGTACTATGTGAAAAAGTGCACCCGAGCACCAGAACTTATTGCTAAATATGTTTTGGATTCAAACAAATTGGGAAAGGATTTACACAAAATTTTGGGTTGATTGAGAATTTACTGAAGTAATCTCTAGTATTTCATAGAGTGATTTTCTGTATCATTTTTTTTTTTTTTCTTTTGGGGGGGTTGAAAATTGAAAAGAGAATGTGATGGACTTTAACTGGGAACAAATGGGCCGTGGACCCGTACACCACAACGGTATTAATTCCCCCATCTCTAAAAAGTACTCCAAAATTGGCGGAAAAAAAACGGGGGGTATATGAATAATGGTGGTAGTTTTTAAAGATGTTTTATTACTATTATTAGGAACTGAATTTTTGACTATTAGACTATTTCTGGGTAGTAGATTCTTTGGGTTTATAGATATAGGTCAATTCATAGTGATTACTGCGAAATACTACTGCGAGATAAAGACTGCGAAATGCGTACTCTATGATGCGTCTACAGTGTTTTTCAAGACTATTCAAACTAGCGCGACGATATGTTTCGAACCACACTAGCAAAATTAAACAAACTAATGATTGAAAAAGTTTCGTACCCCTCCGCAAAGTTTTTTCAAACCAAATGGCATAATTTTTCACACCAACCTTCATTAAAATTCAATATTTTAAATCCTCAAAACTGGACGATTGCCACATATGTACTACATTTGGGAGTATTGTAGTACCAATCAAGGGTCAAACCGGAACTGAACAAAAACTAGGTACCTTGTTTGGGGTTATGTGTATTGGTTTGTTTAATATTGCTATTGTGGTTTGAATCGTTTTGCCGCGCTAGTTTGAACCATTCTGTCTTTTTGGGTCGAAACATTTTGTTGTGCTATAGTTTGAAACATTTTGTCGCACTGGTTTGAACAGTTTTGAAAAAACAGTGTATACCCATTCACATTCCCCCATACTGATCCAAATACATTTCCATGTTCACACTTAGTCAATAGATATATTTTTTTTGTTTTCACTAGAAGTATCATTGTTATTATTAATATGTATATATATATATATATTTTCTTTTCCTAGTTACAGTCTTTTTGAATACTATTCAAACCAGTGCGGCAATACGTTACAGACCAGACTAACAAAATTGAGCAGACCAATAATTAAAAAAAAAGTCTCGTACTTAGGACTTAAAAATTGTTAAGAATCAAAGATTTGAAATAAACTAAACTGTTTATGTGAAAGCTTTATTAAGTATTAAAAACAGTAATTTCTTGAACTATTGGGTTGTTTAATTTTGCTAGTGTGGTCTGAATCGTTTTGTCGCGCTGGTGTGAATCGTTTCGAGAAACACTGTAATACTTGATACTCATAACCCTGGTCCTTTTTCCCTGTTCACACTCATTGTTAGATCCATGATGGGTGAAATACAACCCATATCGAGATTTAGCTCACTTTGCTACTACTCCTTTTTCTCTCTTTATTGTTACTACATTCCTTCGGATACATTCTGGCGCAATATTTAATGGTGGCCGATTTCTACAGAGGTTTCATCAACAAATATAGTTTCGTTTAGGTAATGTATGTGATTATAAAAATAAAACACTCATAGTGAAATCAGGTACTTTAAATCCATCTTTAGTCTTAGCAGTTCGAAATAATGAAGGCTAGAAACTGCAGATGTTGTAAGATTATTAAGCCAATTCAACTCACCGAGAACGTGTCTCTACAAAAATCCCTTATATTATTATAATGATTTAAAGGATAAGGCCATATCAAATAATAACAAACTGAAATGATATTTTCTAGATGAATTAAAATATTTTAAATTGTTAAGATATAAATCTGATCCTATTTGTGCCTAAATGTATTAAAGAACATAACACTACTTGTTGATGTAGTTGGGGAGACTTCTCAGACTGAAACCAGATAGAAATCGTATAGTATTCAGGGTTCAATTTTTTTTTTTTTGAATTAAGGGATAATATAGGGATAATCCTCGGTTAAATGATTCCTAAAACCAAAAGGATACAGCTTGACTTCAGGAACAAAACGGAGGAACTGGAAGGGTGCTGCAGTATATACAGGATACCACCGAACATTCCTCCACATCAGCAAAAGTAAAGGAGTAAAAGAGTATTTCAAGAAGGTAGCTATACATATTTGGCGGAATCTTTGAAAACCTTTTTGAGTCTATACTGAAATCATACTTTTCCGATCTCTGGCCTTATCCAATGAGAAATACGTTGCATCTTATAGACACATACTAATCAATTACAAAGTCTTCGAATAATTATAGAGATTCTTATTAACAAAATAAAGTGATTATTGTTCACAAAAGTGTATTTCACGTTAAAGTAAAATCATTGTCCATAGTCCTAAAAAGGTAAGCAATTTCAATGCATACTAGGTGTAAAATAGTTTAGAAGATACAATCACATCCAATCAGAGCCAAATGAGCCCGAAGACTCTAACAATTTAGTACTAATCACATATAATAATCACATATAATGATCACATATAATAATCACCTTAGAATAATCCCAGTTTAGTTTGGGCTAGTTTGGGTTAGTTTGGGTTAGTTTGGTTTAGTATGGCATGGTATAATACAGTATGACCAAGTTACAACACTTCTAATGTTTTCTGTTTGGGGTGGGGGGTGTACTAAACTATCTCTTCTACTTTTGAACAAGGATCAATGGACGCATTGAACTGGCTCAATACTAAAGAAATGATTATTTATGAATGGCTTGATCAAAATTAGAGGTTACAATGAGGTGGGACTGCATATAGAGACCCAATTATCAGGTGGCTTTGTGTATAGTTACTTATTATGATATAAAGACATTGAGTACAATACAAATTCATCCTATTAATGCAGAGAAGGTAATGTAAAAATGAACAATGTCCAAAAATAAGTGGGGTGTTAATATGCACAAAAAAAAAAATACCACCGAATCGATAAACCATAAATGGTACAGTACACTAAAAAATGGTATAGTACACTAAAAAATGGTATAGTACATTTTAGAATAAATGGAGAGCACAGTGTAATTTTATAGTGTGGTACCAAATAATATGTATATTATGGACGGTATAAAATAATATAGGCGTAATGGTTTTTGGTTAGGGAAGCATAATACTTTAACCACCATGATCTTCGATTATTATCTGTTCATAACCTTAATGCTCAAGTAAATACACACTACGAAGTATAAATACATACTTAGCTAATAGTGGTGAACTCCAGAGTAAATAATAAAGAAACAATGGTCATAAAGTACACAAAGGGATTTGTCTCAAGATACATTTTCATGCAGCTACTGATAAAGAACTCCCAGTTTCTAGTCACCAAAACGGTGAAAGGTACATAATGAATGGTACTACTAACATTCATACCGTGACATAAAGTTAAGCAGTGACACATAGTGAGAGACAAATAATAACACTTGGTAGTTATTCACTAACAATTATCTAGTGACTGAGATTTACACATACAGTGACTGCAAATTGTTAACGCGTGAGTATATTACGTATATGTGTTAGCACAAAGACTGAGCTTGCGTGATTTACGCACAGCGCTTTAGTCGCAATGTTACAAGGAGGCATGCCCATTCCAACATAAAAGGAGGGGCCGCCACCCACGCTTGTGAGGTCAGGAGTTCTCTCAGAACAATTGAGGATAACACGGATTAGCCCTAGGTCACACTCAATAAATACAAGTCTGATAATTAACACAAATAGACACACAGTAACTGAAAATCAATATACCCAAGAGCTAGCTAAATACTAATAGCTCTACTCAAAAGTGAGATATGATAGTAATAGTAGATGGTTTTGTAATAATGAATAGACCAATTTATGCATATGGTTATGAGCCCATGCGCACATTCAAACAAATTTCGACATTAACCCCGCCCCCGCCCCCCAAACATTAATGGTATCAGAAGATCTGGGTGACTTCAGAATGTTATAAATTATGAACCAAGTACATGAATGTGATTTTGAACATTACTTTTGCCTTACATCTTGTGTTTCTGTACTGTATCCTTACGTATTTCCATACAGGAACCATATCTGTAAATGTCATAATGAAATGATGGGTGGAGTAGATTCAGCTTTTTATACTAAATCAAAATATGAGCTGAAGTAAGACTAAACGAGATACCTCCCGCAACCAAACCCACCAAGCGTTTTAAATGTGTACATTATACTGAGATGTGCCCCATACTCCCGTACTATACACTCTCAACTCGATTCCAAGTAGACAGGCTAATACCTAGAAGATTATAAATACTTTGTTGGTTGCAACCGAAGGAGATTTCAGGAATTTACTACAAAGTGGTAGGCAAAGAAGGAGTACCTCCCAGATCATAGTAGTACAAGTAGTAGTCTACGTCATTAGACTAAACAGTATGTGGTAGTCTACGATTCTCTAATTGATAGTTGTTTTTTCTTGATTAAGATTTGAGTGAAAGATTAGAAAGGATAGAGGAATGGATAGGGGGGTTTATTAAAGTGTTGAGGTGTATTGGAGTAGATAGAGAGAGATAGTAAGTCTCGAAATCCAAGAGAAGCTGTAGAGCACAACCAATCAGATTAGACTGAGATATACCATAGTAACCCAAAAGATGCGGTTCAACAAGTTGTCCGTACCTATTTCCTAATATACTTGTATTTTAAGTAGTAGTTCTTTTTTGGGTAGTAGATACATCTTAAGTAGTAGTTATACTTTAAATGATACTTGAGTAGTAGTTATATTCAGAGATGTAGTTACATTTGAGTAGTAGTTGAATAGTACACAAAATAGTTCATAGAATCATATAGATAGTATAACATAAATATGGGATACATCATATCTTTGTATATATCATTTAATATTTATAAACGAAATAATGATTATCTTGGTACTGTATATTACTTAATCTATAAATCAAGGTAATTTTATACTTTATTACAAACATCGATATCTGCCCTGCCCAATATTTCAGAGATAAATATTCCATATTTAATGTTATATGTATGATATCATAGAAGTGAATATAGAAAGGGATCTATAAAAAATGTTATGTATGTACTTAGTGGTAGTTACATTTTGAGTAGCAGTTATATCTTGAGTTACATTTTGAGTAGCAGTTATATCTTGAGTTACATTTTGAGTAGCAGTTACATCTTGAATAATATTGAAAAGTATTATATTGAGTAATAGTTGAGTAGTAGTTATACTTTGAGTGGAAGACTATTCAGAGTTGTCATTCATCAAGGATGTTTTCATTTATCAAGAACAAAAGTTAGGGGATCGAACATGATCGGATACCCTTGTTGTCTTACCGTTGTTGTCTTACTGTCGTAGTGTTAACCATAACCATAACCATAACCATAACCATAACCATAACCATAACCATAACCATAACCATAACTATCTATACTAAGTAGGAAATCACTCCTCTTTTCAGTCCTGTTTCAGGCCTTTCCTGCTTCAGACCTTTCCTGCTTCAGACCTTTCCTGCTTCAGACCTTTCCTGCTTCAGACCTTTCCTGTTCTCAAAGAGTCTCCAGTCAGTCCTGTCTCTTGTCCCATTTTATCTTGTACAATGAAAATTTCCAATGCCGTTCTGTAATGTATTTTGGGACCGGAATGTTGATATATGATCAATACGGATGCTCGTCAATATCCATAAAACTTTGAGTACTCAATCCAAGTACATTCATTTATAGTCCATAACTATTCAAAGATGCATGGACATTAACAAGTCATGGATATGCCAGTTCTTCATGAATCTTGGTGGTTATGATTGACAATATGAATGGAGCAGATATATGTAGTTAGTAAAATAAGTTGGAGTAGCTGGAACTTTGTGAGTACTTCTTTAAACTGGTGGAGTAGAGTAACATAGTAGTATTAAATCAATTCAGCAAATGACTCTTCCATAATAAGTCTATGACATGTCATATTAGCATATATATATATATATATATATATATGTAGATTTATAGAATCCGGACTTGAGTAGTATACCTTTAGTTCTTGAGTAGTATACCTTTTAGTTCTTGAACAGGATATTTTGAGTAGTAGTTCTTGAGTGGTAGTTCTTGAGTGGTAGTTCTTGAGTGGTAGTTCTTGAGTGGTAGTTCTTGAGTAGTAGTTCTTGAGTAGTAGTTAGTACACCAGAGATTGTTTTGTTTACGATTATAGATTATGTATTAATGAGCCGCATGGCTAAGTATTCTATTGCACACCAACTACCGATAACTCCAAGGTCCACACACGGCGAGCATGCACCTTCACCTTGATGCTTTCACCCAAGGCCTCGAGCTCCGCCCGTCCCTTGGTGCTGATCTCCACTTCTTCGCTGGACCACCAGCACTTGCGTGCAGGCTTGCGCCAGAATAACAAGAGCTTGGTGTGGTTGGAATCCGCATTGCGCTTCGTTCGTGAGAGAGACCGCGATGCTGCACGGCTGGCACTGCTGGCCAACGTAGCTATGCGCGATCGCGACCGCGATCTTGTGGAGGCGTTTGACGATACTGGGCCCAAAGACGGCGAATCGGGAGGCGATGGTTGTTTTTCCCCACTGTTGAGTCGCACTAGCGACAATGATTGGAGCACACACTTTCCAGGCTCCAAACACCGGTTGCCCCATTCTTCCGTTTTTTCAAAGCCCAGAGAACATAACATATCGAAAAGATTTTGTTCAGATTGGCCCAGTTTTTGAACCCCCGGTTTGGACGAGTCAAGATTAAACCCAAGCCCGGCAAATACCAGCTTGTTCTCCACCAATTTAGTCGCCACTTCAAGCTTCATATGCTTGACGTCTTCATGACTGCACCCTGTCACGGGGGTGATCACATAGTAGTCCAATTCTTCCCGTAAAACAATGATGGCGGGCTTGTTTTGCAACACTGACGTGGCCGAATCTAGCCTGCTCATGGAGGGGGCCGGAGATAGCGCCGTTTCCTGGAGGTCGGCACGGGCGTCGCCAAACGTTTGCAAAATATACAGGAAACAGTCAGGGTCAAAGTTGACAAACACAATATCATCTTCCGTCAAGTTAGTGATGATTTGGCCATTGAAATCCAAGAAAACTCCATTGGGAAACAAACTCAATAGGATACTTTCGGGTAAACTCATTAGCTCGTCGCGTGTGATGCTAAAAGGCTTACCCCGAATATTGAGGTGTATTTTGGAATTGAAGTCCGATGCATTTTCCTCATAGTGAAGAGCTGGGGCGGCCCCATCTTGGGTTACCTGGGTCACGAGATTTTCCGCCATCTTTGTGTGGGGAGGGAAATGGTAGAAGAGGCCCAATGAGGGTGTAGCAAATCCAAAGGTTTCCAGCACCTTTCAGAAAGCGAGCGGGGTGCTGAAGAGGGGCGTAGGAGGAACTAGTACTGGACGGTACTGGCTGGGAGGGTTTGGACTGGTCTGTACTGGACTGTGTACTAGATGTTTGTACGTTTAGTGTTGGAGTTCAGAATTTGTCCAGTTGCTGGCGCGCGAGCGAGTGGCACGTGCACAAGGGCACGTGAAACGGATCACGTGATAGCCACTAACTCTCTCCCACAGGCACTTCACCGGCAACCCACCGACAATTCCGAACGAAAACTCTTCCATCTGCCCCATAAAATATCACCTCAAACCATCACCTTCCTTCATTCTTCATTCTTCATTCTTCATTCTTCCCTATCTAACCTTCCTTCTCTCCTTTTTTTCTCTCTCTCTTTTTTCCGCCCTGCATATAGCCCCTATTATCCGATTCAGAGTACCCAACCAAACAACCTGCATATATCCCCCGCATATCGCAGTTCTGGCCATCAATGCTTCGTCAACATGGTTTGTTCTGGCCAGTGTAACAAGGTCAAGGGCCACGGGGCCAGTGTGCAGGTACCCGACCCCGATTCTGTAGACGAAATCTGGGGCAGTGACGATGAAGGCGTGTCGCCATATGCAGACCTCAAGCGGGCCCACGTCAACCAAGGTTACCTCGATGGAATCACCCATGCGCAGGAACTGGGCTTGCAAAAGGGCTTCGATGAAGGGTATCCCAAAGGAGCCGAGTTGGGAATGATGGTGGGGGAGATTTTGGCCAAGCACCATGGAACCCCATTATTTAACCAGGCAAAAAAAGACTTGAACATCACCAGAATCTTGGATAAGCAGTATTTCGATGATCAGCTTGATCTCAAAGACCAACATCGCTTGATTGAGCAATGGAAAACGACGAAGGTGGAAAACAACGAAGGGTAAAACGGGTATGGATGATCAGGAGTCATAGGAAACCATAATAGAATTGGATCAACATATCCATATGCTGAGTCAGGAATAGATCATGTCTATTCAACCAACAATGAAAGGCATAGAACCATAGAGGAAACAGAACCTGGAGGAAACAGAACCCAGAGGAAATAGAATCATGGATGAACCAGAACTTGGAGGGAATAGAACCTGGAGGAAATCGAACCCGGAAGAAATAAAACCATGGAGGAAATAGAAGTTTTTCATAGGATCTATAGAAGCCATGGAAGCACTGTTCAAGGTATAGATCAAGTCATACCAAGCAATAGTCCAAACACGAAGTCATAGAACAATGGAGTCGAAAATGTCGTAGAACACATAGAAGCCATAGAAGAAATGGAAGCCATAGAATGGATGTAGTTATAAAAGCCATAAGGTCATAGAAAGGATAATCTTCATTGGAGTAATAGAAGCCCCAAAAGCCACATGAATCATCGAACCATAGAAGTCACATTGAGGTTTAGATTGATCAACCAATATACCATAGACTTCATGAAACCATAAAGTCATGGACCTAGAAACATCAGGTAGTAATAGATCAAAGATACCATCAGCCATGAGCCTGTAGTTTTCACCATCACTCCATGCCCAATAATGGAAAATTTGATGGCCATGGCTAATCATGTCTTCGACTCATTCCCATGACTCATTAATATGACAATTTCAAAGCATAAGTATGCAGAAGTTCTAGCAATAGCTATGGAAGCCATAGAACCCTGGCAAACCTGGATGAATTTCCACAAACTTTGAAAGAGCCTCGAGAGAGCCTCAAAAGGACTTCAATGAAAGCTTTGAAAGAACCTTGATATAATTTGGTAGGAACTTGACATAAATTGGCAGATCTTCATAAATCTTGATAAACCGCATCAGTAACTCCGATAGAACCATATTAGTTGCTCTAATGGGAACTTGATAGGAACTCTGGGGACTTGATAGAAAACAGGAATTCACATGAATAGGAACGTGATAAAACCTTGGCGAAATTTGACGAAAAGTGTGACAATCAGAACCTTAATAAGAACTCTGAAACAATCACAAGAGCTTGAATAACCAACCCTGAAAATCTTGACAAAGAAACAATGTAATGATCAACGATGGAAAGGCATATCTGCAGAAACTTCTGCATCCAAAGAATCGTATTGCGCTGCAAACTTGCCTTGGAAATGGCTCCGGCCCTTACACCACTCTGCCCAAGCCTCAGAAATTAAGTACTGCGTTTCCTGGAACATCACATACTCCTCGAAACAACAGCTCTTAATGAGCCAGTCTTTGTTTAATTGTTGGAACATCTCCTGCTTGTCATTAACAATGCTCAGGCGGAGTTTGACCAACTCACTGCCCTTGATATCTGCATCTTCCTGCGAGAGCTTCTCGTGCCGGGCCTCGTTTTCCTTGATCCGTTGTTGGAGCTGCGGAATAGTATTGACCGAGAGCCGTTTGGACCGCTCGAAAAGCTCCTGGAGAGAGTACAAGTAATCAAGGTAATTCTTGAACTTCTCCAACGTCTTGGTGTTGATGGTGTAGCTATCGTCAATGAGAAGACTGGACGTTTTGTTAAAGAACGACGAGATATTGAGCAACGAATCATTGAGGGTGGAGGTATCGTCAGCATTGAGAGCTGAAATCACATCTGCTTCATCCGTGGCCTTGTGCGGGTATAACGAGTCGTCCAAGTCTGAAAACTTCTGGAGCATCTCCACAAACTTGCCGTTATCAAACGCAATCTGCTGCTGCCTTTTCTCATACCTCTCCACCAACAACACAAGCTTAGTCCAGATCTCAATGAGGCGAGGTATATTGGCCTCTGCATTCCGCCAGCTGACCAAGAACTTCTCCCCAACAGTGGGCCAGATTGAGTTGATGAAATTGGTCAGGATCTTCTGGCCCTTGAACTCCAACGAGTAGTCGATCCGGGCTTGCTTTCGCCACGATGTCAAGTCCGTTGGTACGGTAAGAAATGTTACCACTATGGGCTCCTGTTTCAACACTGGGTGCTTCACTAGCTGGCTAAGGAACCGGTGGAGGCCCCGTCTTCGTCTCTGCAAAAACTGAGAGTCTGGAGATGCACCTACTGTTAGTTAGTATTCAAAAAGCAAGCTGAGAATGGAATGTTCAAGCCCATGAAGGCTGGATCTGTAGTCGAGAAGTCACTAGAACTGAAACAGAGCAAGAACTCAGGTCTCAAAGTTAAAAATTTGAACTTGGAAGTTGAAACTCAGGACTTAAGAATTCAGATTTCAAATTTCAGAACGAAAGCCTGGAACCGAAAACAGAGAACTTGGAATTCAACATCTCAGATTCGAGAATTCAAGAACTCAAGAAGTTAAAGCTCAGATTTCAGAACTCAAAACTCAGGGCTCAGGCCTTCCAGGATCCAATAATAATTATCGGAGAGAACTGAACTCTGAGACCTCTTCTTAGAGCCCAAGAAATAAGCAAGTCAGGAACATAAGATCCGTAGAACTGAGAACTGAAAATCGAGGACTTAAGAACTTGGTGCTGAAATTCTAAGAACTGAACTGAATTG
The DNA here is from genome assembly GCA_002370915.1 of Metschnikowia lochheadii. Lineage (NCBI taxonomy): Eukaryota > Fungi > Ascomycota > Pichiomycetes > Serinales > Metschnikowiaceae > Metschnikowia > Metschnikowia lochheadii. The sequence goes on along the minus strand of NLAW01001560.1, from coordinate 62,434 downwards.
AGAAATCTTTAAAGTGACTTCAGAGAACCAAAACTCAAGGTATCAAGATCTGATGAACAATATCATGAAATCTGGGATCTGAGATTAGAACTCCTGCACTATTGAATTTCAAATTCGAAAACTGAGAACTGAGAACTGAGAACTTCAAAACGTGAGACCCAAGACTTGAGCAATGCTCAAAATGTCTGAGAGTTGAGTGACATTTGAGAATTAAGCTGGCAATTTGAGCCCCAAGATCTGAGACTTAATTCTAGACCTGATTGTAGACCTGATTCTGAGACTTAATTCTGAGAACAACAAAAAAAACATACCTGTGAATTTCTTAGGAGGAAGTCCTGGGATCACACGAAAAGGAAACTTTTTTAAAAGGTACTCAAGAAGCCACACGAAATCTGAGTACCGACGAACCACCTTCTTGACGCCTGCTGCGCCATTCATTCCCAACTTCAACTCATGGCTGATGGCATAATTAATATGCTTGAACACCAAACCCTCTTTTTCAGGAATCTCCTTAATGATCAATGCATCATCCCCTGAAACCAAGGGCTTGAAGGTATCCCGGATTTCCTGCAAGTACTTGGTGATGTAAGGGTAGTCATTGACATGAAGAGACTCGGGAATGGTGGTGTTTGGGTCTACCAGGAGTACCGACTGGTCCAAGAGGTCCACGTGACTAAGAGGATCGTTCAAAGGTTCGGTTACCGTTTCAGGCACCGGCACATGATCTCCCAATACCTGTGGCTCGTCCTGGGTTTGGGACAACAATGATACCACGTTCTGTGGCAAGGTAGGAAGCATAGAATTGAGCTTAAACTGGAGAGTAACAAAATCAGCCGAGCCCAGTTCGGAAATCTCCATTGCCAACAAAGCCATCACGTGATAGAAGTTATTTTCATCGCTGGCAGGCAACAACAGCTGTTCATAAAGAATGTCTATGATGCGGGAGGCCTGGAAACTCAGGATCACATGCTCCGCAACCAAAGGAGCAAACACATACGATTGCAATTCAGTTACCGAGGTCACGTGGCCACACAATTCCCCGGCAAGGTCTTTATATTGCTGTGGAGCCTTCGCCAGGATGTCTGGGTGTGATTTAGAGGTGGAAATTGGAGGCTCAAAAGGTGGAGTCGGTTCAAATTGCAGAGTGGAAAAAGAGGCATTGGAAAAGGGGGCCGCTGGGGCACGGGTGGAGGGTTCAGAAGCCCATCCATTTTCAAACGGATCGTCTCCGAAAACACTGTTCATAGGAATGGGAACGTTGGGGTTTATATGAAGAGATCAGGGGCTTGAAACAGATTTGAAATGGGGATAAAATGGCGATGAAACGGGGATGAAACGGGGATGAAACGGGGATGAAACGGGGATGAAACGGGGATGAAACAGGGATGAAACGGGGATGAAACAGGGATGAAACAGGGGAGCAACAGATTTAAAGCAGGGGCGGAAAACGAAAGGTGTTTCAGATTTGAATCTGCGTACGATAGGACGATGTGCGTACGATACTATAACACTGAAGGTTGACGGTGATTGAGAGTCTCAGAGATGTTTCAGATATGTTGAGATGTTGGAGGATGGTGCAGGATATTGCAGGAAGTTTCAATGGTGTTTCAAGGGTGTTTCAAGGGTGTTTCACGTGATTGTGTTTCGAATTGAACCTTGGTTCAGGTATTTTTATTATCTCCTTTTGAATTGCAGTGGTTGTTGATTAGATCGAGCCTTGACTGGCGCACGGCCATACACCCGTACACCACGTATATATATACAGTGTTTCTCGAAACGATTCAGACCAGCGCGACAATATGTTTCAAACCAGACTAGCAAAATTAAGCACACCAATAATTAAAAGAAGTTTCGTACTTACGACTTAAAAATTGTTCAGGATCAAGGATTCGAAATAAACCGTTTATGTGAAAGCTTTATTAAGTATTAAAGGCAGTAATTTCTCGAACTATTGGGTTGTTTAATTTTGCTAGTGTGGTTTGAATCGTTTTGTCGCACTAGTTTGAATAGTTTTGAAAGACACTGTATATTTATAGATGTAATGTGAATGTGAACCGTCAGTCAAAGTCGAGCTCTCCAAGATTAAGGTGGTCATATATGCAGGCCGAGGCGAATATGAAGGTGAAGGTCAAATTTTAGACTATTAAAATACTGAAATTGAATTTTTTATCGAGTAACTTTTTTTCACTCCTGATTGGGCCAATCTTTTTTTCTTTTTTTTTTTCTCTTTTCACTTGTCTATCTTTTCTTTTTTGTTCTGTTGAAGGCACGGGTGTGCACGTGACCAATCTTTGCATATACACGCGATAAGTCAAGAAGTCTCCACTTTCAACTGTCATGGATCTCTTTCATAAAGTAACGAGCTATATCCAGCTTCTGGACAGGACGTCGCTAGGCGTGAGCAAAATTAACCCTTCGCTCGTGAAATGGAGAGTCTTCGATTTGGTATACGTGGGCATTCTTTCGGTGCTCTACCGCATAGTATACAATATCCAGCCGTTTCAACGGCAGTTTTCCCTTAGTGACCTCACACTCCTGCACCCGTTTGCCGAAGTAGAAAGGGTCTCTAATGAAGCTCTTTTCGTGTACCTGACATGGGTACCCATGGGACTTATCTTTGTTGTTTCGATTTTGGTGACGCGTCCTGCAGACAAGGCGTATGTTACCTATATTTCCATTTTAGGTCTAGTTGTGTCTGTTTTAAGTACCAGTGTTCTAACTGATATACTTAAGAATTTCTTCGGAAGACATAGACCCGATTTCTTGGCCCGGTGTATTCCTGCACCAGATGCCCCTTTGGGTATTATGGTGTATGCTAAAGATGTGTGTACGACGGATAATATGGATCGACTCATGGACGGCTTCCGCACCACACCTTCGGGCCATTCTAGTATTTCTTTTGCTGGCTTATTATATGCGACTCTCTGGCTAGGAGGTCAATTTACAGTGACCAGGCCTCAAGTGGGAGCCATGCGGTGGGTACTGATTTTCGTGCCGACCTTAGGTGCAGTCCTCATAGCTCTTTCCCGAACCGAAGATTACAGGCATCATTTTGTGGATGTTTTTTTGGGGCTGGTGATTGGCCTGGTGGTGGCTCTTTGGCTGTACTTGCGGCTTTTCCCTACGTGGGGTGCGAATATGTGCTACGAGCCTAAACTTTTGGTGCACCCTGATTCGGAGTATTCCCCAGTCGACACCGTCTAAGAAAAAACAGACAGAAAGGAGTGAAAATAGTGAAAAGAGAGAAAAGAAGAAAAGAGAAAAGAGAACAGAGAAAAGAGAAAAGAAAAACGAAGAAAGAGAGAGGGAAAAAAAAAGGAAACAAGGGAAATATTTATTTGTGCTGTTTTTGTTGAACTTTTTTGAGTTGTGTGAAGGTTTCTGGTTGACTTCATCATGTTCACTGACTACGTTAGTCACAACAGATCCAGACACTTCGAGGAGGACATTCTTTTTTGATTCTTTTTTGATTCTTTTTCGAGGACTTTTTAGACTAATATTTCATTTTGGCTGGGCTGATCTTTGTTTTGATTCTTTACCTTTTTTGGGCAATTTCGAGTATTAATCTTTTTTGGTGTTTTTAAGGTTGGACTTTTTGATGATGTTATTGAAACTACCAATTTTGTGAAGCTACAAATTCCGCAGTGTATTTTGTCGTGCATTTTGCGGTGTATTTTGCGGTGTATTTTGCGGTGCATTTTGCGGTGCATTTTTTGGTGGGCAATAATTTACAACATCCTCAAATATTTTGGTGAGAAAAGTTGAAGATCGTCGCGGCTTACTACATAATAAAGTTGCAGTGAGGAGTGAGAATTGAGGCGTGGAACAGAAATTTTGGTGACAAGTTCGCGGGTTTCACCTCGCAACTTGAGAAAGTGCCAAGAAGTCTCAACAACACCATTTACTCACGGCTTACTTATTTATTGGTACCTGTGGATAAGTGGGATTCAGGAGTATCTATCGCTGGACTCAACTTCATGACCAGGATTCAGGACTAGCTATCCCTAACCTCGACTTTAAGATGTGGATTTGGTTCAGAATGGATAGATGGATGATCATGTTATTTATTATGGATGGAAACTACTACGCGATGTGGATTTATTGATGATTACTAGATGTGGAAGTACTTACTACTACCGTGATACCTGGATGATACAGTTGAAGGTACAGTTGATGGTACAGTTTGATATAAGCCGCTGTTTATTATGAGACTGATGAGTATATGGAAGAAACTACTTGATACTGTTTGATGGTGCTTGATGATACTGCTGGATGGTGCTTGTGGTACTGCTGGATGGAATGATGAACTTGATGGATCTTTTGGTCTATTGGTTGATTACTGGGTGATCAAAGTCCATGAGGTGTTAAGCCTAAGGCACTTATTTCAGGTGTTGGAATAGATGGTGATTCATGAGGTGGTGTTTTTGTTCAATCAGTGAATCAGTGAATCAGTGAATCAATGAATCATTGAATCTGATGGATATACATTTATATGGGTGACTATAAATGAGTTCCCAGATATGGAAGGTTCAGGTACTTACTATCACCTAAAATGAGTACTTACTCTTTCCTACAATAAGTACTTACTGTTCACCGTTCATGATCATACATCCATACATGGTAGATCTTGATACATCCATACATGATAGATCTTGATACATCCATACATGGTAGATCATGATACAGCCATGGTGCTATATGTTAGTACCACGGACTAGACTAATCATGATACTTAATATCTTGATATTATTAGACTAGATACAATCATTGATGTTTCTTGTTATAGACTTTCAAACCGTCTTGCTCTATAACGTATACTGTGTACTATGAGTCTGTGTACTGAGTCTTTATATACTGAGTCTTTATATACTGAGTCTGTATACACTGAGTCTGTATACACTGAGTCTTTACATACTGAGTCTGTATACATTGAGTCTGTCTATACTAAGTCTGTTAATACTATGAGTGTGGTGTCTCCTGAGTCTGTTAATACTATGAGTTTGTATATACTGAGTCTGTCTAAGTGAACCTGGTGAATGGTTTGCTTGAGTATGCAAATCTTAAATGAAGGTATACGAATATAAAGTTAGTGTACTCATAATAAAAACTGTTAGATTCTTGTTACCACTTAAATCACCTGAACTAGTATTTCTTGATGATTCTTAAAAGGGAGTAATTCATAGTGGATTCTTTATTGTTTTAAAGCAATATCTTAGCTTTTAAATCACTCTTCCCAGAACAAGAATAGTGGATGTTCTTGGTCATCACATCGAACCAATACAGTTAAATGCTTTGCTACGTCGTCAATGGGCTCAATTTCGTTGAACATAACTGAGGATAATATCTATGGGGATTTGACAATTAGTGAGTGTACTAGTAGTCAGTCTAGTATTAGTTAGTGTACTATTAGTAAGTGTACTAGTAGTTAGTGTACTATTAGTTAGTGCACTATTAGTTAGTGTACTATTAGTAAGTGTAGTATTAGTCAGTGTACTATTAGTAAGTGTACTATTAGTCAGTGTACTATTAGTGATTATTAGTAAGTGTACTAGTAGTAAGTGTACTATTAGTGAGTATTAGCCAGTGTAGTATTACTCAGTGTACTATTAGTAAGTGTATTATTAGTCAGTGTACTATTAGTGATTATTAGTAAGTGTACTAGTAGTAAGTGTACTATTAGTGAGTATTAGCCAGTGTAGTATTACTCAGTGTACTATTAGTAAGTGTAGTATTAGTGAGTGTAGTATTAGTTAGTGTACTATTAGTAAGTGTATTATTAGTTAGTGTACTAGTAGTTAGTGTACTATTAGTTAGTGTACTATTAGTTAGTGCACTAGTAGTTGGAAAAGCAATTGAGATGCCAATTCTGGTGGTTCCTTTTTTCTTTTGGTATATTAATGAATAGTATTGTGTTTATGTCTAATGAAAATCAGTAATGAAAATCAGTCAATGGACCAGGTGTCAGTAATGATTAAGAAAGAAACTAACTACCTAGGTTATATAGAATGGGGCTAAGAACAATTTCTTCTAAATGATAAAGAAATGTCCGGCCTCCATAGTAGTGGGACTATATGAATACCTAAGAGTATATAAGTACTTGGTAGTATCTAACCAACAATTTTACTGCATACTACTATAAGTCTATTTTTTACTACTGGGATACTATATACTGCTCGATTGCTGGACTACTGGATACTGCTCGATTACTGGACTACTGGATACTGCTCGATTACTGGACTACTAAACTACTCCTACTAAAACTTGACACAAGCACACGGAATCTTGATGGTACTCGTATGACGACCCAATCATATTACTTAGTGTTACTGACCACCAGTCAAAAACCAGTTGTGAAAAACGGACATGGTAGAGTCATAATCCTAGTAGGCTTAAACTTAGTCATAGTCGGGTGGAGTCAAAATCTTAATGGTGATAATCATAGTTCTCATACATTCATGTTTATAATATTATTTTAGTAGTAATAGTATAATACAGTCCATAACTGGAAGTTAGCAGTATCGTAAACAGCCAAGGCATCAGGACCTTGACGACAACAGCACTTGTCATCAAAAGACCATTTGACCAAAGGCCAAGGCTTTTCCTTCTGGCCCTCCAAGTATGGAGGCAAAGCAAAGGTTCTGGCCACTTCTCCAGCGAACAAATCCCAGATGACCAACTTGTGGCCATTGGGTTCTGGGCCAAAAGGATGATCAGCCAAATCGGCCGGGTTCTCAGGGGTCACTATCGGATTAGGCGATAATGTGACCATATACTTTTCACTAGGAGAAAAGTCAATCAAACGCACGTGAGGATGGACGAACTTATTAATACGCTCGAAATTATCCCCGCCCCAAGATTGGATTCCCTGAGGGTGCACGGAGAAAAGGTAAGTACCTTTAGGGGAGAACATGATAGTCATACGCATTGTAATAATTACAGTAGTAATAGTAGTCACACTCAGTACTAATGGTATAGTCATACTCATAGTAATCATAGAAATCATACTCATAGTAGTTATAATCCCAGTAGTCACAATCTTGTACTCATACTCATAGTATGGATGGTGATAATAAAATCCTAGTAACCAAAATCCTATAGTAGTAGTAATAGTATAGTAATAGTATAGTAATAGTATAGTAATAGTATAGTAATAGTATAGTAATAGTATAGTAATAGTATAGTAATAGTGTTATGGTCATTAATACATTTATGCCTAACTTCTTATATTCGTTGATGGTTCCTCAAAGAGAGGAACCGGAGTGGCTTATATAAGTTTGAGAGAAACGTGGCACCGAACAATGGAAGTATTGTTTCTGGAATATTCGAAAAGGGCCTCGGATTCACGAGTTGTCACAACGTTCAAATGTCGTGACATCGCATTTGTACTAGACACTACTAGAATCGGACATCGTAGGCTCCATATTGTATCTATAGGTAGTGTTCTACCTATTGTGGATCTAACCAATAGTATAGTAATAGTATATGCGCTTGACTCATAATCTTGGTATTTACCGAACCACATTGTTCGAAGTTAGGATACCTTTGTGCAATTTTCATCATTCGGGACACATGGCTTAAAGCTCATAGAGGTTAATCATCCAATGAAAGTGTGGTTTGAATGGTTTTGACAAACATAGTATATAGTGTAGTATATAGTATAGTATATAGTGTAGTATATAGTATAGTATATAGTGTAGTATATAGTATAGTATATAGTGTAGTATATAGTGTAGTATATAGTATAGTATATAGTATAGTATATAGTATAGTATATAGTATAGTATATAGTATAGTATATAGTGTAGTATATAGTGTAGTAGATAGTGTAGTATATAGTATAGTATATAGTATAGTATATAGTGTAGTATATAGTGTAGTATATAGTGTAGTATATAGTGTAGTATATAGTGTATATAGTATATATAGTGTAGTATATAGTGTATATAGTATATATAGTATATATACAGTGTTTTTCAGAACTATTCAAACCAGGGGGCAAAATGCTTGGAACCAGAACTAACAAAATTAAACAAACTAATAACTCAAAAACGTTTTGTACCCCTTCACACACTCAAACCAAATTTCATAATGTTTCAAACACCAACTTTCATTAGAATCCATTATTCTAAAATCTTGAATCTGAAGGCTGGTTTGAATGATTTTGAAAAACACTGTAGTGTAGTATATAGTGTAGTATAGTATATAGCATAGTATATAGCGTAGTATATAATGTATATAGTGTTGTTAGACCTACCATGGGTAGACACACTACTACAGAGGTATCTTTAGAGTCTACGAATGCCAGTGACTCATCCAAGGCACCTTAACCCGTGACTTGGCCTCATCGATTCACCTTACCTCTTGACATGGCGTTTAACCGCCCTGCCTCACGTCCCGGTATTCACGGGCATGCTACATAATTACTCGGATTCCCACTTATTGAGAATCCATCAACGAATGAACATAACTCCCAGTATTAGACGTATTCAAGAATCTAACAAGTTTATATAGTATATATAGTGTATATAGTGTATATAGTGTATATAGTGTATATATTGTAGTATAGTATATATATGAGCTATAGTGGTAGTTCAAAATATTAAACGAGTTAAAGGTCTTGGATGGCCATTTTCAGGATTAGACACTGTAGGCTCAAAAACCTCAATAGGTAGAGTACTAAGTATAGTACATGTGACAGCGAAAAAGTCCTTGTATACCCAATGAATCTAGGACACTCAAATAGACATACATATTTCACTGGACCAATTGGAATACTGTTTTGTCCACTCCATATTTAGGTACAATCGCTCTATACAGTGTTTTTCAAAAGTATCCAGACCAGCTCGACAAAACGATTCAGACCACACTAGCAAAATTAAACAACCCAATAGTTCGACAAATTACTGTTTCTAATACTTCATAAAGACTTGTCATAAACGGTATATTTCAAATCCTTGATCCTTAACGATTTTTAAGTCGTAAGTATGGTATGTAAGTACGAAATACTTTTAATTATTGGTCTTCTTAATTTTGCTAGTCTGGTTTGAAACATATTGTTGCGCTGGTTTGAATAGTATTCAAAAAGACTGTATACAAAAAAGCCCAGGGAATACTACTCCCTATTCAAGCTTCTTGTCCTATATAAGTACATACTCTAGAAAGGGTGCTGTCACACAATAAAGACTTCAAATACCAAGAAACTAAAGATTTACTCTCCATATATATGTAAGAATGGTTGAACCAACTCTTTCGATTATTTACTCAAACTGTTGTTTCATCTTGTCCTACATATAAACACCGCCTTTTAAGTCAAACATCACATAAATCTCCTTACACCAGTATAATGTCTGCATAGTGAAGTTGTCCCTCAGACCAGTAATAAGGCGTATTCGTATACAGTAATATTACATTGTGTCTATATACAAGCAGTGATGTTCTCTACTATGCAATTCTCATAAGACTACAATACTTACACTGACCCTAAAACAATGAAAAAAAAAACTAGTATGAATGACTCAAACAAAGAATCACGTGCAAAGTTATCTACTCAATCCAGTCTTAATGACTTAACAAGATATTTTGGAGATGACAAAATTGGCTGATTTTATTGAGACTTCTTCCCTATTATATATATATATATACCCTGAGGTTATGCACGCCTGCACATACAGTCGTCTATATGCCGGACCCACGCACTCTCTCCCGCTCATTCTTTTTTTACCTGATCTGGCTATTCCTGGTAGCACTCCCCTGCCCATATACTTATACTTCACTATATAAAACCAAAATGGATCCAACGTAAAAAACAAAAAAAAAAAATTATTAAGAATAGAGATGGACCTGCACACAAGTAATTGAACGTACATTATATATACACTCCATATATATATATGTGAAAAAAAAAAAATGGATTATAAAATCTCCATACTAATTTGGTAGATGGTCTTGTACCTGCATATGTGGGCTACATCCACGGCACCAATTACAGTGTTTTTCAAAATGATTCAAACCAGCCTCCAGATTTAAGAATTCAGAATATTGAATTCTAATCAAAGTTGGTGTGAAACATTAGGCCATTTGGTTTGAAAGACTTTGTTAAGAGGTACGAAACCTTTTTAATTAATGGTTTGTTTATTTTTGCTAGTTCTGGCTTCCAAACATTTTGCCCCCTTAGTTTGAATATTTTTGAAAAACACTGTATAATATCCAAACTTCATAGTCAGGCCCCATGACCACGGACTCATAACCACTGACCCAACACATATAAATAAAGTCTAGCATCCCCACCCAAAACCTATTAGTCATGAAATCATAAAAAAAAAGAAAAAACAGAAACTCATAACCCTATCTGATTTTGTTGGTGTGCTTTAGGTAAGTTGGACCTTTTGGGCTAAGCCCGGAGGTACGGGTGTCAGATTGACCACTTGTCGCGTGCACTTCTCCACGAAGTTACCACCTCCTCCACCATCATAATGGCGTGCCCTCTCTACTGTATTCTCTCTGCTGGCACAGTTCACTGTATTCCTGTGGCGACCTTCACCACTGTGCAGGGCACCCCGGAGAAATTGGCCCGTTCCCCTGCCATTGGTGCTTTCACTGCTGATGCTCTGCCTAGTTCCCGAATCCATGAGAAAGTGCCCCACATTTCGGCCCTGGGAAGCCCCCAAAATGCCCTGTCCGTTTCACACCTTTCGCCGGTTGAACTACCGTCTTTAGTAAAGACCCGAAATCTCTTATATACCTTGAACAATCCTTCGTTATCGGACCTAGAATCTGAGCCAAGTCGTCAATTATCCGAGACTTCGTTCAACCAGGACGATGAGCTTACACAGGATGAGGAGACTAAAGCTGTGGCAAATTCTCAACCTCTGGCGTCCAATATTGCGCCTACTACCCCCAAACTACTGCTTCTAGGATCTATCAATACTGATTCCGAGCCTGAAGAACCTGCTTCGACCATGAACTCACAAAATACCTTGGGTGCAGTTCACCAGGCCTCCTTTCCCGATTCCAACGGGAAAAACGCCATTTTCAACCACTTAATGGACAAAAACTGGGCCCTCAACGGAGCCTCCCAGTTCCAGGACTCCGATACCGAACAAACTCACAATAACGACATGCCCATTGGCGCCGCCATAGAGACGCCCGAAAACCCCGAGCTTCTGGCCATTCTTAACGATTATCTGACGCATGCAGTCTACCTCCCTCAATACTCGGTGGATTTGCAGGACAATTTGGACACGGACTTTCTGCAGATCCGGGGGTTTCTCCCCAAAATCTTTCCTGCATGGCAGAGTACGGTTTCCATTCGCCAGCTCACGGGAGGAATCACCAATATGCTCTTAGCATGCTCTCATGAGGCTACCAATGAAACCCTTCTAATGCGAGTCTATGGCAAAGGTACTAATTTGATTATTGATCGGAATAGGGAATTTGTGTCGCATCTAATCCTCAATTCATTGAAATTGGCCCCTCCCATCCATGCTAGGTTTGCCAATGGGCTCATTTATGGGTTCTTGCCCGGCCGGTCCTTGGATCCTGACGAGTTAAGCCATCCTTACCTTTATCCGCTCATAGCACAACAACTTGGACACTGGCACAACAAAATCAACTGTGAATATATTGAGGATGGAATTGACCGGCTCAGAAAACATACTGCCAGTGTTAAGAAGCACTTTCAGACTACCAGCTTACGTGTGGCACATGGAAAGACGCGGAAAAGCATTAATAATCTCTGGGACTTAATCGAGGATTGGATCTCCATTATTCCCATTAATGATGCCTTGGTGCAGAACTTTTCCGAGAACCTCAAGACAATGAGTACAGGGTCTGACGCTCCTGAATCTACGTCTGTGACTTCGAAGAATATTCGACAGGTTGTTTTTGAGGAACTTCGATGGGTACGTAATGCACTCAAGAATGCTACACGGCTGGAAATGGTGGTGTGCCATTGTGACCTTCTCTCAGGTAACATCATCACCCCCAAGACTGAGGAGTTCCAAGAGAAAATGAAGGGAGAGCCTATTCTTCCCAAAGTGGAAGAAAACCCCATCCAGTTCATCGACTATGAGTATATGATTCCTGCACCTAGAGCATTTGATATAGCCAACCACTTTGCTGAGTGGCAGGGTTTCAACTGCAACCGGGAGGCCATTCCAGAACCATCCCCCGAAAACCCTGTCATGGTTAAGTGGTGCAAGGGTTATTTGAACGATGAGAACGCATCGGAGGAGAAGGTGAATACCCTCATTGAGGAAATCGCTTGTTACTCGGGACTTCCAGGATTTTACTGGGGCATCTGGGCCATGATCCAGAGCGAGCTTTCTATAATCGACTTCAACTATGCCGAGTATAGTCTTCTCCGTTTGAAGGAGTATTGGATCTGGAAAAGGCGATTCACGGCAAGTGACAGCTACAAACCCTAGATCACCTGTTTACCCAGGCACCAGAACGTATGCAGACACCAGAAAGTATACAAAACTGATACCCGAACTGATACCCGAATAAGATCGAGATCAGAACTGGTCCAAGAACCTGTCCCCGAACTATGAGTATCAGACCCCGAATACACCAGTATTACGCCATTTCAGAACATGACCAGACCTCCTTCATTCTACTATTTATATCCAGTCTATAGTGAACATCAACTCTGGCTAATACAGAGCTTCTCTTGAATGGTCGGTTCAATGAATTTAACTAAATTGGCAATGCACATGGGTTTCTAGTATCTCTGAGGACAGTCACTTAGCAGCAAAATCATTAACCACAATGGCTATCTAGATACTAATTTAAACCGACAACGACGAGGTTAATTCCAGTGATATTTTTAGTATCACCATTTTTGATACGTATCTCCTCTTAAATTAAGAACCGGGTCAAGCCATTCACAGCATGACATAAAATGTGTACCCCGACTTAGCCTACTCGTTTGTTGAAATATTTTCGTCAATCTGTATAGTGTATTAATTATCTATGAGAGTAAATGTACTACTGAGTCATTAAACAGAAAGTTGTGAAGTGGCAGTAGTAAGTATTCTAGTAGTAAGCGATCATCCATTTCTAAGTAGTAGTCACATTCAGTTACTACTAGTATTACTCAGTGCTACTACTACTACTAATACTACTTCTACTACTACTACTACTTCTACTACTACTACTACTACTACTACTACTACTACTACTACTACTACTACTACTACTACTACTACTACTTCTACTACTACTACTTCTACTACTACTACTACTACTACTACTACTACTACCACTACTACTACTACTACTACTACTACTACTACTACTACTACTACTACTACTACTACTACTAATACTACTACTACTACTACTACTACTACTAATACTACTAATACTACTACTAATACTAATACTAATACTAATACTAATACTAATACTAATACTAATACTACTCACAATAGATTGTGGTGCCTAAGAGTAGGGACTAAGTATAGTGATGGTATTGCTGAAAGACTGAATCGGACCATTCAGGACAAAACCAGAATACTTCTTGTTCTGGGCTCAGTGCCAGTCTTTTTCTGGCCTGAAGCTGTTTGATTGGCGGTTCTCTTACTAGAAGATCCAGTCGTCTGACCTCTGTGCCTCAGCATAAGATTGGGGAATTTGGTGTGGAGAGTTGGTACGTGCTCCCACCAGTGACACCACGAGGTGCCCTGTGGTGGGAACTTCCCAGGGAAAGCCTCTAGGAGAATCAACAGCGATATTCTTGTCGCATACTCTAACACTATCGCTTCAGCGGATGCTTTCTCCTCGGAGAACTCTTCTTCCCACTCAATAAATCCAAAGGGCGGAGTCTTCATTTTATATATGGAGATTTCGTGGTGGTCATCGGTTCTTTACCTATGATCCCCCCAGGTATAAGAAAATAATGCCGTGTTCAGCTTAGCGCTCATGTTGGCACCAGAACGCCTGAACTCTACTACTTGGCTCTTGAATATTTTCTTGGACTCTCAGTGGTTCATAAGACCTACTGCCGGACTACTCCGGATGGCTTTCTTGGCCATTTATCTGGAACTGCCAAGGACAAGTTGGACTTGCAAATCAAAGCAGATGGTAGTACCAGAATCATAGTAGTAACACCCGACAAATATTAGTGAGAGAGCAGTGACTAAATAACAGTATGATAAAATAGTGGTATATAACTAACAGATAGTACTGACTAACCGTAGTAATAATAGTACTCAAGAGGTATGTACTAAGTATACTAAGGCACCAGTAATACATACTAACAGTATCACGAGTTGCTTCTAGAAATGAGTCATATTACCTTCTTATAACGAGACCATTACCTAGGCTACTACTCACTACTACTCACTGCTACTCACTGCTACTCACTGCTACTCACTGCTACTCACTGCTACTCACTGCTACTCACTGCTACTCACTATTACTTACAATGACTGTCTTTTACCACTACTACTCACTTTTAGAACTACTACTGGTACTGATCACTCAAGTATCATGGTACTGAATATTACTACTACTACTGACCTCTGACTAGTAATACTGACCTCTGACTAGTAATACTAACCAGTCCAAATACTAACAGGCTACCGTATTGCCACTTCAAAAAGTATTTTAGTCCACTGTTTTCCTGCTACTACCAGCCTATCATAGCTGTCACTCTAGTTCTACTCAAGATGATACTTTTACTACCACGTTATACTATTACTACTTACTGCGACTACTAAACACCAACTACTTAGTGCTACACTAGACTGAAAAGATGGTGGCTGAGGAGATGGTGTTATGGAATGGTCATTATTAGATCAGGCGGCGTAGGCGTCATAATACCTTTATGGATAGTGTCCTACCTATAGTGGATGTCACATTACTATACTACTACTATACTACTACTATACTACTACTATACTACTATTATACTACTACTATACTACTACTATACTACTACTATACTACTACTATACTACTACTATCTACTACTATACTACTACTATACTACTACTATACTACTACTATCTACTACTACTATCTACTACTATACTACTACTATACAGTGTTTTTCAAACTCATTCAAACCAGCCTCCAGATTTAAGATTTCAGAATATGGAATTCTAATGAAAGTTGGTGTGAAACATTACACCATTTGGTTTGAAAGACTGTGTAAAGGGGTACGAAACTTTCTGAATTCTTGTGTTGTTTTAATCTAGCTAGTGCGGTTCGAAGCATTTTGTCTCGCTGGCTTGACCCAGTTTGTCCTCTTGGTTCGAAACATTTTGTCTTGCTGTCTTGAATGGTTTTTGAAAAGCACTGTACAGTCTTTTTGAATACTATTCAAACCAGCGCAACAATATGTTTCAAACCAGACTAGCAAAATTAAGCAGACCAATAATTAAAAAAAAGTCTCATACTTACGACTTAAAAATTGTTAAGGATCAAGGATTTGGAATAAACCGTTTATGTCAAGTCTTTATGAAGTATTAGAAACAGTAATTTCTCGAACTATTGGGTTGTTTAATTTTGCTAGTGTGGTTTGAAGATTCTGCCACGCTGATTTGAATAGTTTTGAAAAACACTGTATTCAATCATTGTTTCAAATGAACACCCCTATTGATTGGTACTGCAAGACTCTTAAATGTTGGTGTACATATGAGGCAATCTTCCAGATTTAAGATTTCAGAATATTGAATTCTTCAATGTATGAAGGTTGGTGTGAAACTTTATGCCATTTGTTTTGAAAGTCGGTGTTTTGAAAGTCGGTGTTTTGAAAGTCGGTGCAAATAGGTACGAATCATATTGAAGTATTGCTATGATTTCTGTCTTTTCAAGAGTAATGTTTTCTCCTTTGGAATGGATTAAAGCAGGATACAGTACTGTATTGTGTACTAGGCATAGAACAATAATAAAAATTGATAAGACGTCACAGGAATTGGATATTGGAAAATTGGTGTTATGGTAAAAAATCAACTGTTGCCCATGAAACATGCATCTTTGATCTTTGAGAGATCATTTGGCAGCAACTGATACTCTTCTTCCAGAGTACTCCAATACTCCAATAGTTTGCTCTACAGTATCAAAGACCCCCCACCAAATGAAAGCTCTACGAGTGGCTAACCCACTGTCCAAGACAGATCAGGATACTAAATCTTCGTTCATGGTTCCCACCTGCGCGGAACACTTCATCTCTACACTGTTAATCAATAAACTACACCTTTTGTTCTTTGCTGTGTTTGGGCCAAAAAGCAAAATGCAAACCCCAGGGAACATTCACTCCAATATAATCAACTCAAGGAAGTTAGACCCGCTAAAGCCAGGGCTCTACCCTAGAAGTGTTATGAAGCCTACTCCGTCTGATCTTAACAATGATCATTCAATACTTCCCAAAGCATTTAACTGTATTGGTTGTGTTTAACTGTATCGGTTGTGTTTAACTGTAACGGCTGGTGTGCAACTACCAAGAACAATCACCAACATCTTTCTGGTGAAGAGTATTTCAAAGCTACGTGATCTCTTTGAAACACTAGAAAAGACGGTCATCAACAGAAACAAGTTTAGATATCCAATGTTCTAGTAAGACGCTAAAAAGTACTAATATTTTCTTTGATACATTCATGCCTAAATCGATACTATAATCGTTGATTGTTCATTCCCTCAAGGAGAAGTGCCAGAGAGACTTATAGAACTTTGAGAGAAACAGGACAGAGAAACAGAACATTCGATGAACTCACTATCCGAAAAAAGGGATATCTAGAATATTGACTCGGCGTTTGCAATGATCATTGTTACGATCCGACAGCGTAGGCTTCATGATAACTTTATACACAGAATCCTGCCTATGGTGAATCTAACGTCAAATGATCAAGTCATCTAGCCCATATTCTTGATCGATTGTTCAATTGACATTATTGGACGATGTGTGTTACAGCCAGATCACTGAATTCATTTGCTATATTCCAACCACGTGATAAGATAATATTGCAAATTATGTAAAGGCCAGATTGGGCTATGGCCCCATGAATAGCCTTGGTTATGGACAACTCACTATCCCGGTTCCTGATTGGCCCCCGATACATCTCTCCAAGGTGTATCATGTTCACTCGAATCTTATTGCGGTACATTCTACTAATGAACTATTCTTTGACTACTCTATTGATTCTGAGGGAGTTCGCCTGCGGTCAATCATGTATCAGCCTAGAACGTTCAAGGATGCTATTGCCTTGCCTGTTATTCATGCTGACGGCAAAACTTGGATTCTTAGTCCTCGGCGGCAGGTCTCCTCAACGACTTGTCTCCTTGGCCCTCTTATACGGTGTACTCCTGAAACTCCGTCCCCTCCTTCTATGGAAGTTAATGCTGTTGTAACTTTGGAACTGAGGGAGCCTCCTCCGGGAAATTTCCCTTCTACGGAAACCCCATCGGATTTTGGCATCGAGGGAGTGGCATATTAAACTTGGACATCCTAGTCTTCGTGCTTTTCATGCACTTAGGTCTATATGGAACATTCCTAATTCGATTCGACATTTACCCGCTGCGGCTTGTGAGACGTATGCTGTATCCAAAAGCACTCAACGTCGTTCTAAAGAGAGTACGGGTGGGACCGAAGTTACAAGGCCCTTTGAACTTTTGCATGTTGATCTTAGTGGTCCCTTCGACAATCCTCTTGCTCATGAAAATTCGCGTTATTTTCTCACTATTGTCGATCGTTTCTCCAGGTATACGGCGGGATATCCTATTCGCTACAAGTCAGATGCTGTCGAAGCCCTACAACGTTTTATCAGCGTCTCGTTCAACGCTCCACATGTTCTTTTAATAAAGGTAAGATCTGTTTTTCTTTTTAATAGACCAGACGTTGGGGTGTATGCACACGAATGTAGAGTCCAGCCCTCCTCCAAAGCTGGATTTCATGGGTACTGCCAATAATAAGCCGAAGTGAGTGAATAACGGAGGATAGTTTATATACCCAGTGAGCTGGTACGGGTGGGGAGCTACACCAATAAAAATTTCTCCGCCCACCACGTTGACGTTGAATACATGGAAACGAAAAAATAAAATAAAAAGGGACTGGTCTTTTTAATATTAAGGTTTTTTTTTTTTTCTTTTAAAAAGAAAAAACAACAATCTGGACATCAATCTGGACATCAATCTGGACATCAATCTGGACATCAATCTGGACATCAATCTGGACAACAATCTGGTCCTACCATCTTTATGATTGTGTAAAAAACCAACCTTTCCTTCTTGGAAATGCTACAACTTTTTCATCTTGACAATGGGTTGCACCATATCGTTCGGACCAATTCGTATCCACCCTGAGGTGGAATTTCAAGAGTGGATTTCACCCAATGACATGATTAAAGAAACAATCTCGGTTCTAATTCCGGTTCTCCTGGCTCTAACCCCTAAACTATAAATCTAGTCTACGTCTTGTCTTCATGAAGTTGGAAGGTATGCACCTGTGATAGACTATATGATGTATACTTACCTGAAATGATTGATCTGATCTGATTGAACTTGAGAACTATTGACATTACTATGCAAGAAGAGTAGAAGGCCATTTTCCGGGTCTAGTCAGTTTCAAAAAAAAGCTTAATGTCCATCTTCAGACGTACCCTAAAGGGACTCCATAATATAGAGAATCTCTTTCACTTAAATTGTGAGTTCTCTTTTCCTTACTAGGGTAATTTCCTATTCAGGAAGGTCTCAGTCCGTCCTAGACTTGTATAAATGAACTGGATCAGGGCACTTGATACTTATAATCCAGGTTTCTACATGTACAGTGTTATAATAAAGTACTTGCACTGTCGTCCCAATATAGAGCACTATACCGATGATGGAACTCAGCTATTAGTATTAGTATTAGTATTGGTATCTATCAATATGTAGACAAGCGAAATTTTAGCTTAACCATGGGTTTGGCACCTTGCACCCATTATTATACTTCAAACAGACCATCACCATAGAACCACCATCACCATAGAACCACCATCACCATGGAACCACCATCACCATCGAAAGATCATCAAACAGATCCATCATATATACCGGACCATGGACAAGGCAAGAAATTGGGGACCTCGAGCAGAGTTTCTATCATTTGAAATCGGAAGAAGTACTTTTGGAAAACCAGATAATGCGGGGAAACTCTTCTGAGTCTATTTTAAAAGCACCAGTTCATTTGGAAAACATCTCCCAATTGCTATGCTATAGAAATTGAAGTAGTTGACTCTTTTGAAAAAAAATGGTTCCTGATAACACTCTGACCTGTACATTACCTCTGCACATCGATCACAGTGGTATAGTCAGTTTTGGGTGCATGGAGAATGACCCATCGAGAACCCCGTTCAGCTTCTTTCTTTAATGCATCCCAGATATTCACACCAAAACTCCGAGGAAGCCTGTTATTGGTGGAAAATGCCCGTTTAAGCCATTCCTCCTGCAGAACCTGCATGGAAGTGGCCAGAATCATATCCAACACTGCATTCGTCAGATCCACAGTAAGAATCGTGGCTGTAGACATTTCCCGCATCATACCTGCAGCTGCCAACTTCAGGTCATTCTCATACTCCCATTTATCCCGCTTATTATTCTTGCGACCTTTGGCAAGGTTAGGAATCACATTGACTTTTTGGTCAAGATCAATGTTAAATAAAGATTCAGCAATGTGCAGTACTTCCTGGTCATCCTCTGTTTTCGTTTCATGATTTTCCATCTCCAGAGTTCGGCCATGAATCTCCGAGAGGAAAAAAGCCACTGCTTCATGGTAGTCCAAATCTGTATCTCTATTCAGAGCCAAATTCCGTACTCGGATGGGCTTGAACAGGCTTTTCCGGCCCCTTTTCCCGGCCACATTTGCCTGTTTCAAAAGAACAACCCAGTTGGCCCCGTCCTGCAGGGCCCTGGTCACAAGGTCATCATACGAAGAAGTAACGTAGTAATCACACCGAATGTCACGTGACCACATCTCTCCAAGCAACCCAAACCCACTATGAGTAAGCACTGAATGCTGGCACCCCACGAGGATATCACATCTGCTAGCAGGCCGCTTTTGCAGAGGTTTCGATTTGAGAAGCCCATTTTTAGTCATGACAAATAAAAGCGTGGTGGTGAGCTGAACCCCGACCGCATGTGCAGTACCTCTCTTGATCAGCAGTTCATTTGAAAGATCTCCAATCAAGTTATCGTACCGGCCTCCGGTGGCTATACGAGAGTATTTCCTGTTTTTGTCCACACGATGGATGACCTGGAACATGAAATTTCCTCCGTAGTATTTGGCGTTATAGTTGCTCAATGGGGAAAAGAGCACCTTGGTGGAAGTACCCAATTTCTGGGCCACTTTAAGAATATCAGCAATATTGGCCAAAGCTTTTTCGACCCTTCCCAAAAGAGGAGAATCCATCATGATCTTGCAGAGTTTTGATTTGGCTCTTTCGGGCTCCACAATAAAGTTGAAGAGATCTACCAAGTCTTTTACCACCGTATGCTGGATTTTGAACTCGTTCCGAAGACATGCCTTGATATCCTCAGCTCCCCGTTCAATTCCCAATTGAGAAAGGATTCCCATGAGCTCACTGCGCTTATTGGTAAGACGAGAACTTCCAAAAGCATAGTTGATCACACTATTGAGAATATCCATATGATTAATAACCATGATGGTTTGGGAATTCTTGGTGTTAAGTGCAGGAACTGCCCCGATAATCTCATCCACGGCCTTCAACACTTCGGCAGAGTCCGCTATCAAAGTATCCGTGCTATGAGAAATGATATCAAACGACATGGCACTGTACTTATCAGGTTTTCCAAGACCACGTACATTGGGCCGGTAAACAAACTCATGTGTGAATATCTTGGGTACTTTCATATGTTCCCTGCTCAAAAAACGAGCTGTGGGTAACACTAGGTCATAAGTTAGCGTGAGAACAGAACCACTCCGGTCAAGAACCTCATAAGTATGCTCCTGGACCTGCATAGCCGAGCGGGGAATCAAGAAACTGCCGTAATAATTCTGGATGGCTCCGTGGTTCCGGAATATCTGCAGGATCTGATCGATAGTCCCACTAAACACCAAAAAATCTGGTGTAGTGGCGTCCATCATGGACCCATGCGAGCTCTTACCCACACGGTCAAACATAATGTCTCTTGCCAACGATGGAGGCTGATTGAAGAGAGTGTCCCGGACCTGCTGCTGCCAAGGAGATGCAGGATCTGCCAAAGACTTGAGAGCTTCTTTGATGATGATATCCTGGTGTTCCACTGGGATAAGCCCACTTTGGAGCAATTCTGCAGCTCCAGGACGTTTGCATGGACTATGGTCAAGAAGTTGCTTGATAATCTGACGTTCAGTGGCTTTTCGAGCAGAAAAATCGGGAGGGAACTTGACATCCACCAACCTCAAGTCGTTGAGGATCATGGCTCGCTCCATACCCGTTCCCAACTGGTAACACATCTCAAAAAAGATGATTCCCAACGAGTACATGTCGATTTTCTCGTCGTAGGTGCCCGTAGCCACTTCCCGGGCCGTATAGAAGAAGGTGCCCACCACCGTAGAGAGGTCATTGTTGGGTGTAGACACCTGATTGTTTTGGGCAAGAGCAGACGATAACTGCAGGTTCTTGGCCAAACCAAAGTCGCCCACCTTCACATTATTGGACTTGTCAATAAAGATATTGGTGGGCTTCAAGTCTCGGTGGATAAAGCCCGAGCTGTGGATGTACGAGACCGCCTCCAACATTTGACGAAAGAGACGCCAGTACTCGCTAGGATTCTCGGGGAGGCCTCTTTCGATCAAATCCGCAAGCGTATTATTTTCACAAAACTCCATTTGGATATAGAGAATTGACCTTTTGGGGACCTTGGCTCCGTTTGTCCGAATAGTCTCTCTGCCTCCATTGACACCACTATGACTATCAGTTTCACTCTCCTCTTCACTTCCAGTGTCTCCAGCACTATCACTGTCACTATCTTCTTCGCTTCCATCTCCACTGTCACTTCCATTTTCTGTCTCAGTGTCGCTTCCAAACACTATGCGACTATCGAAACTGTAATCCAACAGAGCCACAGAATTGGTAAAGTAGTCCACCTGGAACGAGTTATCGTGACTGATGAAAGAAGGGGACCGTGCGATCATGGGACTCTCAAAATCACCATCTGATTCGCTAGACTCCGAGTCCGAGGCGAATACACTCTCATTCACATCAATCTCCTCCACCCAGCACCCGTAGTACCGTACAATGTACTGGTGGTTGAGCCTGGCCAACGAGAACACCTCGGAGAGAAGCGTTTCCAATTTATCCTGGCGATGCTTGATTTTTTTGATGGCATAAAATGTACCTTCCATCTTGTTCCGGGCCTTGACCACCTCACCGAAGCCTCCCTTGCCAAGTTTTCCAACCTCTTCAAAATCTCTGGCGTATCGGGATGAACTATGGAAATCTTCTGTTTCCATAACATGAGAATCGTCGAAAATATGATTTTGAACATCCAGTTTGCGCCGGGGAACCCGTGCAGAAACCATATTTCGCCGGGCCAAATTGAGCAGACTCCTTTGGTACTTGGAGGAGCCAATGGGATCGGAGCGGAGAGTATTGAACGGGTCAGGGTCCGATTCTATGCCAGACCGGAAAAATTTCACTGCATTGAGCTCCAAAAGACTTGATCTTTTCTGCAGTTTCGGCTGGACCATGCGGCTTAAAAGATCATATACTCTTTCTGCATACTCCTCCATTCCGGGGTAGTCACGTGGATTAAAATTCATCAAGAATTCATCCGGTGATCGGAATTCTCCATCCACTATATCATAATCAAGCATAATCCGCAAGAAAAGTACACCAAGTTGCCAGATATCCGTCTTGGCAAGTCCCCCCGAAGGATCAGGATCGGCCCAGTTCTTGGGTACGAAAGGAAAAGTGAACAGCGACTCATGTCCCAAATTCTTCATCCTCAAAAGGTTATAGCCATAATTGGGGTGGCAGTATTTGAGTGTTTTATCGCTAGGATCATCATCTTTATGGCAAAGAAGTACACTCAATGGACAAATCATACGGTGGGAAACACCCGAGGTATGGAGAAGTTCTAGACCAGGAAGCAACTGGATCATCCAGGAACGTGCCAAAGCCCAACTAATGGATTCAGTCGTTACGAGAATCTCATCGATGTATTGCTGAGTCAGTGAATACTCCGTCAAAATACGGATAGTCCACAGATCAAAGCTTTTCTTGTGGTCGATCTGAAACCCGTACACCTTTAGTATGGAAGGTGAATTATTAAGCGACATGGCAGTCTCTAGCTCTAACTCAAGGCTCTGGATCTCGGCTTTCCCCGCTGCAGACAGCCAATGGGGATCGGAGAGCGAGATTTCCGTAAGTAGGTACGAGAGAGACGAGAACTGACCTTCGGGAAACCGTCGTTTGGTTGGGGGTGGAACATATGGCCGCACAATGTGTTGAGTGGAAATAGACAGAAGAAGGTTTTTGCTGGTGTAACGTATAAAGCCCTCCACGGCCCGGAACCGAAAATGGGAGTTGGAGTCCGGCACATCGCCCACAAGTACACTATCAAACACGAAAGCAGACTGAGATGCAGGAACTAAGTCGTCTGCGGTCTCCAACAGCGTATAGCTTTGTGGATATAGGTCCAGGTATGACTCGTCCTGATGCAATTCCTTAATTTGGCGATGGATCTCGGCCAGCTGTCTTAATTTGGCAGATTGAGCTCTTCGGAGCGACTCAGTTTCCTTTTCTTCGAGTAAAAGACGTTCTTTTTCCATGCGTTTGACGCGTTCCTCCTCCAAAGAAAGCACCTGTTCCGTAGTCTGCTGAAAATCATCCAAAAGCTCCTTCACATCCATAATAAGCGTGAAGCAGAGCTCTTCTCCAAGGTACTCTTTAAGTACTGAAGCGACCTTATGTTCTAGCATGCGTAGACGAGCCTTCAAGAGGTTTTTGGGCTGGAGAAGCTGTACTACCGGAGGCAGTTGGGGGTAAGTAGGAGTGAACTGGATATCTAGAACCACGGAAACAACGGGTCTGTCCGGGTTTTCATGGGACTGGAGATGGATCTGGAAGTGCGGCGAAGCATTTTGACTCCAGACTTTTTTGTGGGGTGTCAAGTCCACGAAGATATCGTTGTAGATGGACTTGAGCGATTCAATCTCGTCCTGTTGCCTGTTTTCGTTCATCAAAAAAAAAAAAAAAAAAAAAAACAGAAAGAGGTTGAATTTGAACAACTATCTCTAGAAAACGTAGTAAAAAGTCAGAATTGGATCTGAATATTATGAGACAGAGAGAAAATATTCAGCCAGTTGAAGCAGCCAGGTGTATCTCTAATCAGCCAATCTGTTGGAGCAGAGTTAGTCAATCTGTTGGAGCAGATTCAGTCAGAAATTAATGTATCAGTCAGAATCTGAGAATGAGCAATAATGAACTGAATACAATGAGCAAATTTCTTAAAGATATTCAATGCGACGTTAACAATTGGAATAGATAACCTCTCCAAAGAAGAGTTTCCTGACAGTGTTTGTTCAGCAGTTATCTGATGTCTATCCAAAGTGGTCAGATGAGTATTTGGAAGTAATGACCTGTATAGAAGATAGTATGCCACTTTAAATCACAATGAAAGTAGTGGATGCAGAAGATGATCTGGGGATAGTAGAGACTTCAATTATTCAGCAACAATTAACAGATCCAATTCAAGTTGATGGGGAGTTAGTTTAGACCAATCAGCAATTCAGATCAACTGATGAGTGGTAGTACTAGCCAGTGATGAGTAGTAGTACTAGCCAGTGATGAGTAGTGGTACTATCCAGTGGTAGTACTAGCCAGTGATGAGTAGTAGTACTAGCCAGTGATGAGTAGTAGTACTAGCCAGTGATGAGTAGTGGTATTATCCAGTGATGGGTATTGTGAGACTACCCAGTGATGAGTAGTGGACTAGCCAATGATGAGTAGTAATGGATGTATGGGAGTGAATTGAGGTAAGACAGGATACAGTATGGTTCGGCTTGAGAAACGGTTGGAAAAATCTGGGTCGATCCCGGGGGAAAAAAAAAAAAGAAAAACGTAAACAGTGTAGATCTGGGATTGACGTCAGATCCCAATTCTATACAAAGTACACCAACGCAATATCACTCTAGATGAAGCAAAGAGCAGTCCCAAAAAAAGCCAATTTCAAAATCACCAATTTGTCAAAGGGCAGGTCAACCGTATTTATACAGTTTCCTCGGTCACAAACTCAATCACAAACACAAATCTGCGTGTGTCCAAAGCCGTGTGTATGGCTATTAAAGGTAGATCTCTGTGGAGTTGAGCGTGCGCGCGCAGACCTAGCACCACTATTTACTTCTTGACAGCCGGTCCGATGCCGCACATATTTAATTACTAGCGCACACAGACACTACCATACAGTATGAGTACCGTGTTTTTCGATAGTATTCAAACCATCTCGGCAAAACGATTCAAACCACACTAGTAAAATTATTCAAACCAATAGTACATAAAGTTTCGTACCTTTTGCAATAGTCTTTCAAACCAAATGGGCAAGTTGCTATATACCGGATAGAAGGGAACCCAGTTCATGTTCATGTTCCTTTCCCTTTTTGACCCATGATTAATACTGCAAGACTCCCAAATGTAGTACATTCTCAGGCAATCCTACAGATTTAAGATTTTAGAATATCGAATTCCAAAGAAAGTTGGTGTGAAACATTATGCCTTTTTGGTTTGAAAGACTGTACGGAGGAGTATGAAACTTTTTGAAATATTGGTTTGAATCGTTTTGCTGCTCTGGTTTGAATAATTTTGAAAGACACAGTATATACAGTATTTTTCGAAACCATTCAAACCAGGCGGGGAGGGGGGGCGGACGAAATGCTTGGAACCAGAACTAACAAAATTAAACAAACCAATTCAAATTAAACAAACCAATAACTCAAAAAGTTTCGTAATGCTTCACACAGTCTTTCAAACCAAATGTCATACCGTTTCAAACCCCATCTTTTGTTAGAATTCAATACTATAAATTCTCAAATCTGGAGGCTGGCTTGAATAATTTTGAAAGACACTGTATATACTAATGGATACAAAGAAAAATTACTATACAGTATGGTTTTATAGTAATGCCTATACAGAAACGAAATAGTAGTGTGATTATATACTAATGGCCACAGAGAAATTACTACACAGTATGATTATGTACTAATGACCACACAGACGCTACTATGTAGTATGAGTATATGCTAACACACACCAGAATCTACTATAAGCCGAACAAACAATGAAATAGTAGGACTAAATGATAATTGCCATAAAGAGACAGCATAGTAGGATTATCTACTAATGGCTACACTAAGACAACTATATAGTAACAGTATATACTAATGGCCTCAGAGAAATTACTATACAGTATGATTCATGGTAATGGCTACACAGACACTACGACACAGACACTACCATACAGTAGGATTATATAGTAATGGCAAAACAGAGATTACCATACATTATGGTTTTGTAGCAATGGCCATACAGAAATGAAATAGTATGAGTATATACCAATGGGCACATAGAAACTTTTATTCTATGCTAATGGCCACACAGACACTACTACAAAGTAGGATTATATACTATAGAGCTCATCCGAATTTACTATACTCCGAACAAACAATTATCTAGTAGTATTGAATAGTAATGGCTACACAGAGACAACTATACAGTAAGATCATATACTAATGGCCACAAAGAACTTTATAGTAAGAGTTCTACTCTAATGGCCATACAGACGCTACTATAGTATGGTTATGTACTAATGGTCACATAGAAGTTACTATATAGTAGGATTATATACGAACGATCACACAGAAGTTACTATATAGCAGGATTATATACGAACGATCACACAGAGAAAAGTGTAGGTGAGAGTTATGTACTAATGGCCACTCCAGGAAAACAGTACTTTAACCACACCAGAGATACACTACTATAAAGTAGGATTTTAGGGTCATACAGAAACTACATAGTATTACGAGTATATACTAATGACCACACAGACACTACCATAGTATGATTTTATACGAATGGGCATACGGACACCAGTATGATTTATACTATAGAGCACCCCAGATACTACTATGAACCACACAGAAGACTATATAGTAGGATTATATACTAGCTGTTAGATCCACCATAGGTATCGATTGAGGTATTTGAAGCCAACGCTGTCTAACGTTAACCATGAACATTAAAATTGTGTCATTTTTCTACCTTCATTAAATGAGGTACCAGGATGGCTTGTGGAGAGTTTCCTTCCCATTTTTACGAAGCAAAAACTGGTTGACTAGCCGAAGCTGTTGTTAAATACATAGTAGCTTAGATTGATCATTTCCAGGAATTATCGGCCAATGAACATATCAAAAAGTACCTGGTGTAATAACATGAATCTAACACTAATGGTCACAAAGAACTACATAGTGGGAGTATACACTAATGGTCATACCGAACTACATAGTAGGAGCATATACTAATGGTAATACAGAACTACATAGTGGGATTATACACTAATGGTCATACAAAACTACATAGTAGGAGTATATACCAATGGCCAAACAGACACTACTATATAATAGGATTATTGTTATGTTCTTTAATACATTTATGCCTAAACTTGTATTCGTTGATGGTTCCTCAAAGAGAGGAACCGGGGTGGCTTATATACCTTTGAGAGAAACGTGTGACCGAAAAACTCTCCACCAGAACAATAGGAAGTATTATTCTGGAATATTCGAAAGAGGCCATCTATGCACGAAGTGCCCTAATGGCCAAACGCCGTATCACCACTGTAACAATCGGACTGAGAGGCTTCATAATACCTTCATAGGCAGGGCCCTGCCTATGGTGGATCTAACAGCTTAAGTGTTGGTAAAGTACTAGTAAAGTACTGGTGAAAGACTTGGAAAGCACTGGTAAAGTGATGGTAAAATACTGCTAAAGTACTGCTTAAAGTACGGTAAAGTACGGGTAAAGTACTGCTAAAGTGCTGGTAAAGTACTGGTAAAGTACGGGTAAAGTGCTGGTGAATGACCAAAAGGTGACAAAAGTATGCCAAGTGACTTTCCATTATTCCGTAACACAAATATCAATTATTTCCTAATTCCGCCCTCGAGCAAATTAAATGAACCGTATGAGAAACAGCTCTTGCTTACTCTATACAGTATTTTTGAAAACCATTCAAACCAGTGCTTAAACACAAGTCAAACCACACTAGCGAAATTCAACAACCCAATAGTTCGACGAATTACTGTTTTTAATACTCAATAAAGATTTCACATAAACATTTTATTTCAAATCCTTGATCCTTACCGAACTTTAAGTTGTAAGTATGGTATGCAAGTACGAAATACTTTCAATTATTGGTCTGCTTAATTTTGCTAGTCTGGTTTGAAACATATTGTTGCACTGGTTTGAATAGTATTCAAAAAGGCTGTAGTTGTTGAGAATGTCCATAGACACTCGCATAGACTGGAACGCATATCTTGTTTCTTCTTAAGAGTGTTAACAAATCTAGTACACTAGTGTTCATTTGGTTCAATGTATTCTTAACTTGTGCGACTTGTATAGACTAGAATATCTGTCTTGTGGTCTTCTCCGATACTCCTCAACCATGAGCCAGATTCCCTCTTTATATATACCACATTCCCTTCTGAATTCCGTCTTCCTGTACCGGACTTGTTAATCCCTAGTCTGAAGTCAAACCCTATGACTCCAGCGCCAAGCCCCGGTTTATACTATCCGTCCGCACATATACACTCTTCGGAACCTTATGAGCTTTTTGTCTCTCTGTCCCATTCCGCTATCCTGCAGGTAGCCCTTTCCTGTACACGCGGGTTAGGACATCTCACATGTTCAACAGTAGTACCGCATCCAGTCATGTGACTTTAGTCATGTGTGAAGGCCTACACCCTAATGTAAAAGCATAACCTCCCGATTCCTTTTACCACCAAAAACATATATGACCGAAAATACAGTGTTTTTTTTTTCATATTCAAAGCTATTCTAACCTCAAAAAAAAAAAAAAAAAAAAGAAAAACGGTTTAAACTACCACTAAAAAAATTAATCAATCCAATGATTTAAAAAAGTTACGTACCCCTTCGCATAGTAAATCCACCCAAATGGTGAAATGTTATTCACACCAACTTTCATTTATTAAAGAATTCAAAATATTGAAATCTTCAATCTGGAGAATTGCCCCATTTTGAATCACATTTGGGGCAGTCTTGGAGTACAAATCAACAGGTCAAAATGGAAAAGAACAATATAACTGATTTTCCGTGTGTAGAGAAAAAAAATCAGTCCAAGTCATTAGTGAACATCAGTACAGCTACACTAATTATATTGGTGGGTCTGGTGTGGGAAGACATCTTGGTATGTCCTTCCTCAGTGGATATATATATATATATATATTTTTAGGTGGTGTTGTAAAAAAGCGAAAGCTTGTCCTTTTATATTTAGGTGAGCCTTCACATGACCAAAGTCACGTGAGTGACTGCGGTATAAGAGAATCAGCAAGAGCGGTTTTCTCAACACCTTGTTATCCTCTCAACACCTTGTGTTGGAAAATAGCACTGAATAAGAGCGCGCACCGCTCTAGGTTTGCAGGGCATGTTGCTACTAGTTTCCCCAACTTGGTTGTCCTGATAACCAAGGGTCAGTGAAGGCCGACTCCCATATATATAATGAGGCCTTCGCTACACCTTTCATTAGTTAACTAATCGAATATCTCTGCCTAGGGAGACGACATACCTACCAAGATGCCTCCCAAAATCCAGACCCACCAGATTTCCTCTCCTTGTACTGACAAATGAGACTCCGCCTATGTCTGAAGTAAACACTTCACCTCAAGTGTTCACTTATCTTGATGAAAACAATGAGATCCGTATCTTATAGTCATAAGCGATCTCTTCTGGACCTTAAACCATGGTTACTCTATGGGCCACCTGATTCCCCAGCATTCCTAGCTGAGCTGGAATTAAAGAATCTACACCTTGTTATCCTGTATACAACACCTGGTCTATTTGATTTAAAAGAAAAAAAAAAAAACACTGTGCGTAAGGGTACCAAACTTTTTGACCTCTTGGTTTTTTGACTTCTTGGTTTGTTTAAATTTGATATTGTAGTTTAAATGGTTTTGTTAATGTGGTTTGAATGTTTTTTTTTTTTGGCAAAAACACTATTTATAGATATATATACGTTTATTCATAGGCTACAAGTCTCCAAATGGTTTTTCGGAAAAACTTCACGAATGAAGTGGAAAAAGTCCGAGAGAGGTCACCGAAGTGATTAGAGAATTAAAAGTTTGCGCAATGAGTTTTGAGACCTCCGTCTATAAACGCTTTTCAATGAAATGAATTTTAAAAGCGTCGTGGATAAAAAGGCTTGAAATATGAAATATTCTTGCGCGTTAAATCAGGCGTCAATGGAGTCAATGCATCAGGAGATTCAATATCAATTCGTCTTTTAGTTGGTTTCCGATAAGTGATAAGAGTCTTGATATAATAGTAATAGAGATCAAGCTTTTTGAAACCAGTTTCAGGGTTTCCAACAGCGTATTGAACTGAGGGAGGGCCTTTCATCTTGCATCCTTCCCAAATGCCTGCAGCAATGGAGCATTCAAAGAATATGTGTCTGACCTTGTCCAAGATTGATGTGGAATAAGGAATTCCACAAAGAGGACAATTAGAAGTTGGGAAAATGTGTTGAACATCATTCCGAAGATGGAATAATTGAACATAGTCATTAGGATGATGAGTCCATGTTGTTTTCTTGAACTTCATCCAATATCTTGGTCAGTCCCTTGTCCCAGCAAGGTCTTTGATGGTAGCACTGGTCACTAAATGATTATAATAGACCTTTGTTTGTTTGCTCCGGCTCTTAAAAAGAGCGTCGTTAAAGCAACGTTCTTTATACCGCGGAGGAGTGCCTTTATAAGGTTCTTGGACACTCTGGACAAGGTCATGTCTCAGTTTTAAGACGTATGCTCCTTGCAGCTCTGCATAATTCTCCTATTGATGTTCAGACTCTCCTGAAAACCTTATAGGTCTCAAAATCGTCTTGGTAATTTGGAAATAAGGAACTCAATAGTCTCTGGCGTAATCAGGAAGTCCTTTCAGAATAGAAGACATCTTTCCATGAAAGTATGCCTTCTTATACCTCGAGTACCCCTCGATGTCCGTCAAAAAAGCCCACCACATGAAGATTTTCACCTGTTCTCCACGAAGAAGACTCATTCTAAATGGCTTGTTCTTCAAATAAAGAATAGAGGATACCTGGATGTTCGCCCTGAAGAGAGTGAAGAACCAGTTATTGTCCTCGACCAAAATCTTGTGAATTGAGCCAGCTCTTAGACCTTCCAATTGCATTTGGATGTCTATGACGCCAAAACCACCATGCTCAATCCTTGCGAAGATCTTATCTTCTCCCAAACGTGGAAAGAAGTTCTTCACTAAGGTTTTAAGCCTTTTTATCAGCAGTAACGGCATCGGCTGATGAAGATCACGGTAATAAAACTTCGAGAAAAGAAATGTGTCGATGGCGTGAGCCCTGTGAGTCAACCCTAGCCTCCGAATATTGGTGCTATGAAGTAAACCCACTAATTTCTCGATTGCTTTGTCCCAATCCAAGTGTTGTAATGGAAATCCAAGGTATTTAATATCAGCTTCCTCATAAAGTGACTGAGGAAACTGCAGATGGGGATGGACCGCTAAACTAGGACGAAGTCTAAGGCAAAGAGACTTCTTTTTATTCACTGACGAGTTCAGAACTTTTCCAAACACCTCAAGAATAGTAGCAGCTATCCTAGCATCGTTGGCACTCCCAAGAAAGATAGTCAAGTCATCAGCGAAAGCACTGACCCTTGCCCTGACCTCAAAACCAAGCTTATGGAAGATCCGAAACCCTCCTAACTTGGTATTAAGGTTATAAAGCAATGGTTCAATGGCCAACACGAATAAAAATGGAGAAAAAGGATTGCCTTGCATCGTACCTCGCCTAAGAGCAAAGGGTCTGCTCTTGGTCCGATTGATGTAGATGCGGGCCATCTGCTTAGTCAAGATAGTCATGACTGCAGTCCTAATCCCTTTGGGAAAGCCTCGTGTTACCAAGACTCTTTCAATGTATTCATGAGAAACCGAGTCGAAGGCCTTTTCGAAATCCACTATAGCTATACATCCATTGACATGGTCAATGATGCGCAGGTAGATTATGTCCTTCTGCCATTCCATTTTATAGCTATCTGATGCACGCCACACCCTCACAAGTTCTTTGAACTGCATGATGTTCAGGTGGATCAGTCTGCCCGGAATGAACCCAGTCTGGTAGTCGCCTATCACGGATTCTGCAACCTTCAACAAACGATCGTTGATTGCTCTGCAGATGATCCTTAGGCTTGTATTTGTCAATGAGATAGGTCGAAAGTCCCTAATGTTGGTGGCACCCGCCTTCTTGGGAAGGAGAGTGATAAGGACTTCTCTCATATGATCAGGAATGAATCCTTCTTTAAGTTTATTAGCGACATCCACCAATAATGGCCCGTGGCAACTCCAAGTGGTCCTCCAAAAAGAGTAAGGAAGCCCATCTTCGCCAGGAGACCCATCCTTGGTCCTGTCTAACGAATAAAAGAGTTCATCATCTGTAAAGTCCCGATCAAGCTTTGTACATTCCTCTTCACTTAACTTAACTAATTTGTGAGAGGTACGGATGTTTACTCATCACTTGGATTGATTATTTTTTTTGAATACTGTAAGTGAGTGAGATGAATCGACTGTGGACCCATGGATGTGTTGAACTTGTGAGCCGTGATAATCATTGTGTGCAAAACACTATGGCTAGTATTATCTGCAGTACAGAGTGACAACACTGAGTTGGGCACATGGGCCAGGCTCACATATGTCTACAGAAACAGTGAGCAGATGAAACCAAGCAAGGGGCATGATGAGTGTATTACTAAGCATGTATGACACTGTATGACGTTCCGGAGGTTGCATCCGATGCACGAGGATGAACCCAAATGTTGTATCCTGTGTATAATGGATAAGCTCGGTCCTCGGAACCGAATGAAGTTAAAGAACCCAACACGGGATTCCAAGAACACAAACAACCGGAACAAACGGAATGGTTCCGATTGGGTCTCTGGAAAGGGATGAGCTCCGGAATGAATGTAGGAATGGATTCTAGAATGTAGGAATGGATTCTAAGGAGAAATATATACAGTGTTTTTCAAAATTATTAAAATCAGCGCAGCAAAATGTTTCGAACCAGTGCGACAATATGTTTCAAACCACACTAGCAAAATTAAACAAACCAATGATTCAAAAAAGTTTCGTAACTCTTCGCACAATCTTTCAAACCAAAATGGCATAATATTTCACACCAACTTTCATTAGAATTCAACACTCTGAATTCCTAAATCTAAAGGATTGTTTCATATGTTCGAAATTTGGGAGTCTTTCAGTACCAATCAAGGGACAAAACAGACGGATGGAACATGAACTGATATGAATTTCTATTGGCGAGAGAAAATTGTTTCGAGGGGATAGCGCTCTATTTATATTTTTTGTTCGCAACAGCCCCTCATTTGCCACCACTCTCTGATTTTTACAGCCATCCTCTCTGATTTACAGCCATCCGCTTTTTTACAACCATCCACGCATCGCAACATATAAGAACAGAGACCCCCCACCATTGAGACCATTTTTTTAACCACTCTCTAGGCCACTATTTATACCACTAGCTAGGCCATTAGTTATACCATTCTTCAAACCACTAGTTCCATACTATCATGATATATATATAAAAGCAAATTGCTAGAGTGTTTGAATGATATCTGAAGATATAATTGCTTTGAAGACCTTGTTTGGGGGATTATGGGTATTGGTTTGTTTAATTTTGCTAGTGTGGTTTGAATCGTGGTTTGAAACGTATTGTTGCGTTTGTTTGAATCGTGGTTTGAAACGTATTGTTGCGTTTGTTTGAATACTTTTGAAAAGCACTGTACATATGTGTTTTTCGCAGTTTGGCTGAGTACACTGACTCTAAGTTACCAAAAAAAACGAATTTATAAATTTCATAACAGTTTAAAAAAAAAAAAATAAGAACCAACAATACAAAACGTTTGAAAGCAATTGCATTTCAAATTACAGAAATTTACCTGATTATTATGGAACTAAAGATGGTAAAGTGCACCTAGTCTCCCCATACGGTACTTCTCCTGCACGCGCACCATGTGTACCTTAAAGTGCCAGTCAAGTCAAGTCAAGTCAACTCCACCATACTCCACACATGCCCCCAGTGGACCACCTCCCCAACGACGAGAATACACTCTCCATCCTTCTCACTACAGATAACCATGTAGGGTATCTTGAAAATGATCCTGTCCGTGGAGACGATCTGTGGCGTACGTTCCAGGAAATCACTTACCTTGCCAAGA
The DNA here is from genome assembly GCA_002370915.1 of Metschnikowia lochheadii. Taxonomy (NCBI): domain Eukaryota; kingdom Fungi; phylum Ascomycota; class Pichiomycetes; order Serinales; family Metschnikowiaceae; genus Metschnikowia; species Metschnikowia lochheadii. The sequence continues at coordinate 27,975 of NLAW01001560.1, read as the reverse complement.
CACGTGACGTAGACATGGTGGTGCAAGGAGGTGACTTATTCCACGTTTCCAAGCCACTGAAGAAATCACTTCTCCATGTGATTCAATCGCTTCGTTTGAATTGTATGGGTGACCGGCCTTGTGAGTTGGAATTATTGAGTGACCCTGCTCCTGCTCTACGCGTCGGCGACTCGGTTAACTATGAAGACCCAAATATGAATGTATCAATTCCTGTTTTTGCCATATCGGGAAACCATGATGATGCTACGGGAGAAGGCCTTCTTTCGCCTTTGGATGTTTTGGCCACCACTGGACTCATTAACTATTTTGGTCATATTCCCCGCCTGGATAAAATCACCGTTACGCCTTTGGTGTTCCAGAAAGGATTTACGAAATTGGCACTTTACGGTATAAATAATGTGCGAGATGAACGACTCCAACGGATTATGCGTAATGGAGATGTGACGTTCCAAAAACCAGCTTCGGAATCGGATTTTTTCAATCTCTTGTGCTTGCACCAGAACCATCATCGCCATACCATCACGTCTTATGTGCCGGAAGACTTTCTCCCAAGCTTTTTGGACTTTGTTCTCTGGGGCCATGAACATGAATGCATTCCATTTCCACAATATAACCCTACTACGGGTTTCGATACACTCCAGGCTGGTTCTTCAGTGGCTACATCACTTTGCCAGGCAGAAGCAGCTCCAAAACATGTTTTTTTGTTGAAAATCCGCGGGAAAGACTATACCTTGGAGCCCATTCCGCTCTCTACAGTGCGTCCTTTTATTATTGAAGATGTATGTTTGAAGGATGAACATTTTGTGGAAGGTCCAGCTTCTAAGGCAGACATTGCTTCGTTTTTAAATGAACAGGTGGAAAATATGATCACCAGGGCCAAAAAAGGTACCGAAAACGATTCTCTACCGCTTGTGCGTCTTAGAGTTGATCATACAGGGGATTACGAGGTGGAAAACGCCCGTCGTTTCTCTAATCGGTACGTGGGAAAAATTGCCAATGTCGACGATATATTACTCTACCATAAAAGGAAGTTGGAGGCTGATGCCAGGCCCAAAAAAGGCCTGGATCTGAGCCCTATTGCTCCAGTTGAGAATGTCTCCATACAGCATATCCTCAAACAATCGTTGGGTGAAACAGACCTACATTTGATACCTGAGGAAGCCATTTTCGAGGCCACCAAAAAGTTCATTGAGCAGGACGATAAGCAGATCTTCTCAGATTTCGTGGAAAAAACTATTAGCATGGCCACCGCTCAACTCCAAAAGATTAATATCGACGAAACAGAATTCCATGCAGGTGACGATGTATCTATGAAGAAGTCGTTTCGCCAGCTTCTCAATAAGCTACGTTACGATACAAAACGGAAGCCGTTGGAGGAAGTCAATGTGCCGGAACAAGCAGCAAAGAGAACAACCTTTTTGGAATCAGATGAAGAAGACTTTCAAATGAACCAGACAAGGACTCCTATTCCGAGGAGTAATCCAAAGACTGCACCCAAACAAAATCCAAAGACAGTTTCCAAAAGAGCACCTCCAAAGTCGAGGGAAACAGTACAAGTATCGGAATCCGATTCCGATGATTATGTGCCGGATAAACCAGTCAAAGTCCCAGCCAAGCGTACACTAAAGGCTCCTAAGCGTGCAACCAAGAAAAAGACCACATCTATGGATGATCTCTTGAGTCTAGGATAGTGAGATTGACTTATAATTTGGAAATTGGACTATACATTAGGATGAGCAATATGAGAAGCACGGTAATGGGGCTTATTCTGGAACTGGTGTCTTTTTTTTTTTTTTTTTTTTCTTTTCGATTGGGTATCAAGAGAATACGACTCTTTGCTAAGCTACCTTGACTAGAATGGTTTTCGTTTGGAGAGGTTGACAATCCAGGCCTGTGTAACCCTTTCAGAACTGTTTCAGAACCCCTTTTATTGGTGAACCATTTGGTTTATCTTTTTCACATTTCTTTAAAGAATAGCGAAGTCTGCTAATACCATTCGTGGTACATTCAGAGTCATAAAGCGAGTGGTTTTGAAAATCCCCTTCCAAAGTCCAATCCTCAATCTCACTCTTCTTTTGCTTACTCTCATTTATACTGTCAACATCCTGATTTGGGTACTACTACAAATACTTGAGTACCCCCTAATCCCCCTAACCAGGTTGACTTCCTTATTGGTCAATCGTCACTCCTCATTGGAGTATTAGAAAAGATCCATTACATGGTGAATCCCGTTAGAAGCCTATTAATCTTGCCAATACCGGCTAACTCCTAAGGTCACATAATTATTCTAACATTTGGTACCGCAGCATACCAGCAACCATTTCTGGCCTCTTTAGACATATATAGAATATAAATATAAATATGGGGAATTGTAAAAACGATCAAAACTGCATATACAAGTATCATAAAGCTTACTCTGTCCGACCGTAACAATAGCCAGACCCTCATCAGACCCTCATTGTATGATCTAGAGTTTGCAATGGACAGCATAGTTTGCAGTATAGTTTGCAGTATAGTTTGCAGTATAGTTTGCAGCATAATTTGCAGCATAGTTTGCAGCATAGTTTGACATACTGAGTTTGCAATAGTCATCATAGCACTTCATATAATCATGGCCTGACCATTGTGCTGATGGTTTTTTGAATGCCACTTTTCTATTCTTATGTAGAAAGTGTTCTTCAAAAGTATTCAAACCAGAGGGGGGGGGGGGCAAAATGTTTGGAACCACAACTAGCAAAATTAAACAAACCAATAATTCAAAAAACGTTCGTACCCCTTTGCAAAACTCTTTCAAACCAAATGGCATCATGTTTCAAACTGACCCCAAAAAAACAGGAGGTATAAGGGTCGGAGCGACTTGAACAAATCCACTCCTTGTTCTCCTGTAACCAAAGCTGAATACGTCACGAGAATACCCAAGAAGTAGGAATACGTGACGAGAATACCCAAGAAGTAGGAATAAGTCACGAGATTACCCAAGAAGTAGATGAGACACGACATGTTCACCAATCCATATGACCTGAAGTACTGGTGGTTTCTTTCAGTACCATGTGCAGATGGAGTCATAAGATAGGTAGAACAAAGGAGCAAAACCCATACTGATCAAAATCTTCCATGTAGCCACCACATCTTCTGCCTTAATTTTCACCGTAGAATTGGTCAAAGCTGTGTTTTTGTTTCCGGGCTGAAATTCTTTGAGCTAAAGCAAAAACTGGGTAAAACAAAATGAGCCCATGAGGTGCAAGAAGCCCAGGAAGTGCAAAGATCTGCAAAGAGAAGAAGCTTTAACACTTGACCAAGAAATATACAGGCACCAAATAGAGCTTATGCGTTCCATCACACTCTTCCACATGATGGTCTGGCAAATGCTTATTCTGTAACATCTTATTGTAGTGCAAGATTTTGTTGCGGATCAGTACCAATTCCGGATAATTCCTAAAAGTTTCATGTCCAAACAACAAAGGCTTCAATTCATCTCTACTACCATGGGAAATGGTAAGTATTGAGCAAAGGGGCCTGCATACAAGCGCCGGGCCGCCTTCACCACCATTAATGTTTCATAGTCCTGGCAATTCACCCTGACAGCAAGTAATCCATTAGTAACTACCTCGAAAAGGTCTTTGATAGTATCCTGCAGATGTTGTAGGAATCATCATCATAACGAGCCACTGTTTCTGGAGATATTTGGTTGTTGGATGAGTGGACCAAACTCCACCACCCCGCACGTGACCGGAACTAATGTGCATTGAAGTAATTCATTCCACTTGGAACAATCTGAACATTACATCAGAATTCAGTATTCTCAAATCTTAAATCTGGAGGCTGGTTTGAATAATTTGGAAAAAAACACGGGACAAGTATCCTAAAGCTTAGTCTGTCCCGACCGTCATTGTACCATCATACATTGTTTGCAATGGACAGTATATTCTGCAATGGACATCATATTTTGCAATCGCCATAATATTTCGCAATCGCCATTATAGTACTTCGTAAAATGATGGCCTGACCATTTTTCTGATGGTTTTTCGAATACCACTATTCTATTCTTAGATGTATAAGCCCCACCCTTAGAACTAGTGTGTTTAAGGAACCATCAACGAGCATAGCATCAGTAAGGCAAAAAATAAATGAACAACTGCATTTGGAAGCATAGTGTCAGAATCAAGATGAGTGGAACATAACCCATATAGGAAATGAATGAGCTCACGTGCCCAGTTAATCCGGCACCTTTTGGCAACGAGTACCTAGCATATAGTGTTTTTCAAAAGTATTCAAACTATCGCGACAAAATGTTCATAGAACCACACTAGCAAAATTAAACAAACCAACATGTCAAAAAGTTTCATACCCCTTCACACAACCAAAAATTCAAAAATTCAAAAACTTTCATTTAATTCAACATTCTGAAATCTTGGGAAATCTGGACGATTGCCTCATTTTATAATATACTATATTTGGGAGTCTTGCACCAATACCAAACCAATTCAGGGGTTAAACCGGAAAAGAACATGAACTGGTATGAATTTCTATTGCAGGTGAGAAAAAACCATTTCGAGGGGGATAGGGCACTATTTATAGTCTTTGTTCGCAACAGCCCCTCATTTTCCACCACTCTCTGTTTTTTACAGCCCCTCATTTGCCACCACTCTCTGTTTTTTACAGCCCCTCATTTGCCACCACTCTCTGTTTTTTACAGCCATCCGCGCACCCTAACATATAAGAACAGAGACCCCCACCATTGAGACCATTTCTTAACCCACTCTCGGGGCCATTACTTATACCACTGTCTACGCCACTATTAATACTAATGTTTAAACCAATAGTTCCATACTATCATGTTATATAAAATATGTATACACAAAAGCAAATTGCTAGAGTGCATGGATTGATATCTGAAGATATATATCTGAAGATATGATTGGTTTGAAGACCTTGTTTGGGGGAGTTATGTGGATTGTTATGTTTAACTTTGGTATTGCGGTTTAAACCATTCTGTGTTTTTGGTTCGAAACATTCTGTTGTGCTGGTTCGAAACATTATGTCATAGACGACGAGTGGATAAATATCAAGCGGTGACAGGAACTAGTCTTGGGACTTTGGTCTTATAACGTGCAACTTACCTATCTCTGCAGAATAATATATACCAAAAGCATCTCTTGAATCCTTTACTACACTGCTTTTCGGCTCACCTTTACTACATGTCTTTGGCTAACTTTCGGCAGACTACTTAATGATGGTGTATTTTTTTCCTGTTACTAACAAATCATCAACAAATATAATCTTATAATTTTGAATGGGTAAATAACGTGTTAAAAAGAATCTAACATATAGCATCAAGAACATAACAGCAATGAATTTAGATGTATAACCGGTTTATGAAATGCCGTATACAGTGAAAGTTTCTGTTGAGAAGGAGCAATATCCAACCATCCACTACATTACTCATTCAGGCTTACCATAAGTGGTGTTATGCCTATTCAGTATTTTAAAAGGGAGAATGGGAAAGGGGAGCATAGTAGGGATTGATTGGGTACTACGCTTAGTATTGTCCCTACTACCGACTTTGTACTACTGCTATATGACTATATTACTGTGGAGAATATAATTGCAGGTCTTGAAATAGTCTATAGGAATGATTTCAACCACACTTCTCTGTATCAATCGACTAGATCCTATGTCCAGTATTAGATACCAGATCATATGTCCAGGATTGAGTACTAGATCATAGGTTCAGTAAGTACTAGATGAAATGTCCAGTACTAATGACTAGATGATATGTCCAGTACTAATGACTAGATGATATGTCCAGTAAGTACAGGATCAATGTCCAATACTAATGACTAGACCATAATCCTTGTATTGACTACCGAACCTCTGGTTCAGTAGTAATAATTCCAGGACTGTAGTTCCAGTGGTTATCACATAGAAGCGGCTTCCTTTATCAAAGCGTCCATGTCAAAAGCCAGGTCACCCGAAGTAAAGGCCTGCAACAAAGCCAACTTCGACTTACTCTCAGTCACTCCATAGAACCGTTGCACATTCAAAACCAACAATTGCGCCTCGTCAAGCGTAAGAGGTACATCGTCCTCCACCTGTCCATTCATCAACACCAGACCTTTATCGTGCATGATATCCTGGTGGAACATCAACGTGGTATGTGGTTTGGCATACTCCTTATGCAACTTGTACTCGGCCAAAGATGTAAGCATACAATGGGTAGTTTGTGGCCCCACAAAACTCCACTGCACAAAATGCATCTCGTACCCATCACCTTCTTTGGGAAGAGGTAAGATGAAGTTGGGGTTCTTGAAAGCATTGGCGAACATACGGGAGAACTGCTCCCCCAGTAAGACCGCGCTCATGGCTCTTTCGTTGCTGGCAAAACGTGCACGCCAAATAAACTCCAATTCCTTGGCTGGGAGATGCTTGATTTTGTCAACATCAACAAATGATTGTAAAGTTTTGTAAGGGGCCTGAGGACTCTTTTGGTCGATTTTGCCTCTTTCAGTAAAACCTTTGGCCCGGTTAGCCCTAGCTCTCTCCGCTTGCTTTTTTTCGTGCGCTTCAAGCTCAGCTAATGGATCCACTGCGTTCATTTGCTTTTTCTTGGCCTCAATGTCTGCCTGGAGTTTCTGAGTCATCTCATCTATGGAAGAAACACCCATTTGTGCCGCTTTGGCTTGAAGTTTTTCTTGGTACTTTTGGATGGGCAGTAAACCCTGGTCACGTGCCGTGCTGGCATACCGCGCCGTGAATCGTGTCGTTTGTCTGCCTAAGGATCTGAATCGGTACATGAGGTGGAGGAGTAATTCGCAGCTGGTGATATCTTTCGCCCGCACACCCGTACCTCCACTGAATGATTGAAACTTCAAAAACAAAAGAAAAAAAAAAAAAACTATGTTTACTAGTAAAGTGTTCTTGGGATCTAAGTAATAGTTGGTTTTTTTTTTGCATAATACACCGGGATAGTTGTGAGAATTTTATGTGTATAATGGAATAAAGAGAGTACTTATGTAATGCCAAAAAAGGCGGGTTGATCCCCAAAAACGGTAATGGGTTTTGATTCCTTGTCCCAAGGAGAAATGCCAATCCAGAAAGTCTTTTAGGAGTCATCTATGATTCAGACACTGAGCTGGATGTCGAGAGGTTCCTGGACGGCCGCAAGTTAGAACCTGTACCTTACACCAAGCTCACGTTGATGATTGGAGGTCATTACTTCAACTCCAGGGGAGTACCTTCAGATAGCATTAATTTGAGGTCAGTCAAGAATGTATTGACAGAAATCATGGGCGTTGACTTGAGCAAATACATCATTGTGGTTCGGAATGAAGGGGAGGAAACAAGCAAAAACGTCAATTTGGGTGAAAAACGACTTGCTTGTTTCCTACAACCTCAACAAAGACTGCATTCCACAGTATAATGTGGGGTTCAAGGGGTTCAAGGGGTTCAAGGACACGACCCATACGATTATAGATCATATCAAGCAGGAGTCTCGTGGAAACGTCTCCTTAGGCGGACCAGCCTTGGGCAAATTGGGTGTGCCTGACTGTGTCATGAATGAGCTTGAAGCAGCATTAGAGGTGGCAGGTCCGAAATAAGCCCAGCAGAAGGAATTAACAAATAGTCCTGAAACCATTACATAAAACCAGGGATTAAAGCATATCTTCAGCAATTGCTTTTTCAGCAATTTCAATCGAATTGTTTTCGTATTAGAGTACTTAAGGTGTGGGTATGGGTGTTAGATGCAGGACCTCCAAGTGTAAAGAGATCAGTCCAAGTCATTGGTGAACATCAGTTCGTCTCATTAATTAACATTGGTGGGTCTGGTGTAATGAGACATCTTGATATGTCCTTCCTCAGTTGATGTATATTTTTAGGTGGTGTTTCAAAATGGCGGAAGCTATTGAGAATTAGTCCAGGTCCTCCGTAAACATCAGTACCACTACACTAATTATATTGGTGGGTCTGGTGTGAGGAGACATCTTGTTATGTCCTCCCTCAGTTGATATATATATATATATATTTAGGTGGTGTTATAAAATAGCGGAAGCTTGTGAGAAGAGAGACGACGAGTCTTCCGATGTTGTGAGATTTGGGGGTACGAATTTGGACGGTGAAATCGAGTTACCAGTCAGGTTTTCGTTCTTCCACTCCGACAACGAAGAAACTATCCACTCTCCCGATTTCCCATCCTTAGTTCAGCCAGGACAGACCGTCAGTCAGTTGTTCAAGAATGGGGTTGGAACCTGGTGGTTGGACTGACTGATACTAAAATTCAATCTGTACTAAAATTCAATCTGTACTAAAATTCAATCTGTACTAAAATTCAATCTGTACCAAAATTTGATCTGTACTGATATTTGATACTGGTATTGACTGGTATTCGACTGTAGCAATAAGTATATTACAAACCAACTTCAAGATCATCTTGAAGAAGTTGCCCAAAGACAAGGCCACCAATGAGAACCTCAAGCAGTGTGTCAACTACTTGAAGAAGGAAGCTTTCGAGCGTGCCATTGCTGGGGACGACAAGACCTCCATTCTCTATAAGTTGGACTACGAGGGCATGTTGGTGGAGAAGTCGTGGGAGGGACCCGAGTTGGATATCTCCACGTCGGAGAAGGACCAGGAGGTTGAGGTGACTATCGGGGGTTTGGACCACAACTACTTGAAGTACATGATCAAGTTGTTTAAGGACGGCGGTAAATTGCCTAAAAAACATGTATTTGCTATTATTGCCAACGTGCATCAAATACTCCGAAATTAGCAGTCTTGCTAGCGAGGCAAGAGAGGACGAGATCCTCTTGGCCAACGGCAAAAAAGTTACCGTGGTGGGCGATACCCACGGACACTTTTTCGACGTGTTGAACCTCTTCAGCAAGTTCGCCCATGTGTCGGAAGATCATATTTACTTATTCAACGGTGACTTTGTGGATAGAGGCTCGTGGTCTTGTGAAGTTGCACTCTACCTCTATGTGCTCAAGATTCTCTATCTCAAGTCTTGTTTTGAGGTAAGCCTTCACATGACCAAAGTCACGTAATTGACTGCGGTATAACAGAAACAGCAAGAGTTGCTTTCTCAACATCAAGATGGGAAGGAAAAAAAACCAGTCCAAGTCCTTATTAAACCTCAGTTCGTCTCGTTAATTAATGTTGGTGGGTCTGGTGTGAAGATATATAAATCTAAGCGTGTTTTTGTTTTGGAGGTAAAATAGCAGGAGATTGTTTTTTGGCATTGGGGTACACTTTCACATGACCACGGTCACGTGAGAGGTTACAGTGCTAGAGAAATTGCAAATGGTGTTTTGTCCATACAAGAAGATGATACCCTTTACTTAAGCCATCGGATAGTTACTCGTATATCTCACTATAACACCCGTATAAAAAGATCTCTATTCCTGTATTTAGATAGCTGGTGGACTGGTTGACAGTACTAAGTGGAGACCCAAGGACTCGAAATGCCTCAGTATGACTGGCATCGTGCTTCAGTTCATCTGGAAAGGTGTCATTCGTGACATAAAAATTGTGGCTCCTTGTTTATTTGGTTAACCGCTTGTCCTTCGGTAGGGTGTCTCGTGACTTTCAGTTCGGGGTCACGGTACATTTGTGGCGACATCTCTTGCCACTTCCTTCTAAACTTCTTGCCATGTTCTTCTGTGGTCCTTCGTGGACTTCCACGTTTGGGAACTCAAACAAATGGTTCTCTTCATTGGTATTTGGTAAACCGCGTACCAGAATCACCACATCCATGGAGTCAGCATATTAATACAGATGAAAAGAAATAAAGAGATCTATGAATGTACTTTCAATCAATAAAATATTTTAAGGAGCAATTTAGTTATTGGACGACTTAATGGACTCTTGGATTCTTGGGCTCAGGGACTCTTGGGCTCATGGACTCTTAAGCTCATGTTCTGTTGGGCTCAGGGACTCTTGTGCTCATGGTCTGTTGATCTCATAGTCTGTTGATTTCATGGTCTGTTGATTTCATGGACTGTTGGACTCTTGTGCCCATGGACTGTTGGACTCTTGTGCCCATGGACTGTTGGACTTGTTGTGGTGCTTGAAGTGAATGGAAATATAGTTGTTGAAGGATGAGTAAAAGGACTGTTTTCTTTTCTTTCTTTGTTTAGATGGGGAAGGGGGTGTTAGTGTCTTTGCAGATTTTGGGATGTGGGACTACGTACGAGTTAGTGAACCAAAATTCTAAGAAGCTCGGGAAAAGGTACCTATATGTTTCCACTACGAGAACAAGAACGATAATTATTACTATGCTAGTAGACTAACTTCTGGACTGATTTCTGGACTGACTGTTCATAAGTTGGTCTCGAAATATCTCACTCTACTATCGTTAGCTAATTCATTTTAGAAAGAGTAGGCTATTCTACTAGTTTGCATATACATATATATACGTTTATTCATAGGCTACAAGTGTCAACGAGTACCTAGCGTGTACGGATGCAAGGTACTTCGTGGATATATTGTATGCAGACAAGTGAGACACGTAGGTGTTCGAGAGGAATGGGAACTGCAGACTATTACTGAACAATAGTGCTGTGTGGAACCTGGCTATATTGACTATACTACTGAGTACCTGAGTTTTATAGACATAGTGTATAGTTTATACATAGTATGGTGTAGTAGTATAATAGTATAGTATAGTATAGTATAGTATAGTATAGTATAGTATAGTATAGTATAGTATAGTATAGTATAGTATAGTATAGTATAGTGTGGTTTAAATAGTATGTAGAGAGTAGTACCTAGACATTTACTGATGGTAGTATTTGTTTGGTAGGATTTTAGTACATTGGACCATATAATGAGGGTTCTACAGCAGACTGATGAAGTGGATTAAGTGAGTAATATAGTATAGTCGAATCTATATGATACTCCGAACACATTTTGAGTGTAGAACTGTACCAGCCATAGATGTATCAGAATTCAGACTCAGACTTGCTCGATGGTTATGAAGAAATCATGGACGTCCAATGGGATCATCAGCACGTGGCAGCATCGCTCAACCGGGTGATTAAGCCTACAAACGAAAATGACGTGGTGGTTACTTTTGACAAAATCTGTGTACCAGCCACCCTAACCATATGTATTTGTACCATGGCTACAACATGCACTTTTTCACGAGCTACAAAACGAGCAACAAAACAAGCTACCCGACATACGAGTCACCCAGATCGTTTGTTTACTGCTGAGTGGGGTTAATTAGCGGCAACATTCGCTTATCAGTCGTTTATGAGTCGCTTATCAGTCGCTTATCAGTCGCTTTTCAGTCGCTTATCAGTCGTTCAGCAGTCGTTCAGCAGTCGCTTCTGACATTTGAGGGTGTTACCAGAGTAACCTACAGTACTGGTGACAACCCAAAGCAGTTGTACATTCCCAAGTTTTGGCCCATAATTTCGTTGGCAAATTGTTTGATAAGATCTTCATACGGTTGTTTCTATTGACTCTCGTGACATCACCTTGGTTCATGTCAGTATTTACACTCACAGTCTACCTCAAACTCAGACTCTACCTCTAACTAAGACTCGTCAATGCCTGCTCCTGACCCGTGTAGAATTCTTGAGCGGATCTTGAGGTGTGATTCCCCAATGAAGACTGAGTTGTCCAAAATCTTGGCATCTCAGGAATCTCAAGCTTCTCTAGCGTTTCTGGATTCTCCTGGCTTGACTCCTTGGCAACTTAGAGACTGCAAACCCTCCAACCTCAGTAGAGCTGCTTACCAAGAGCCCAAAACTACTAGTGCTTGGGATTGAGATGTCTGGCAGTGTTGCCCCATAACTTGGGGCTAAAGTGGAAAGTCCTCGGCATAAAAGTACCCAATATCTGAGACGCCTAGGTTAATTTACGAGCTCGAAAATAAAAAAGGAATATCCATCTGCTCCTTCTGGCTCATAAATTTGTCTGTTTCCGAAACCTCCCCTCATTCTCCAGATTTTCTCTATGGACAGAGGCCTGAGTTATGTACTTTTGACAACTGGACTTGACAATGTTCATTCCAATGATAGCACCAATTGAAAAATGTCGATGGGAACTTTTGGAGCTGGTGCTTTTAGAGGAACCCTTAAAGAAACAGCATGAACTCTGGACAAACCACCAAGAAATGCATCATCAGGATAAGGTACTTCTGCCATGGCCTCGATACCTCTGACCACAGTACCACTTACCCTGGGGACTTTCACATGCAAACCATATTTTGTCGTGTCCTTAATTCTACCCTCTCTATTTTCCCACTCCTCATTTACACCTCCCTTATTCACATGACTCAATGAATAGGCCTGAGAATACATACCTCTTAACATCCACAATGAAACTCCATCCATACAAAGTGGAAGATGGGATTTATTTGGACTTCCAGATTTCTTACAATACTCGTTTTCTGGGTCTTTATGTTCCTCCAACCTTGTGGACCCATGGGTATAAGTGCCAATCTGTTTGGTTAACAGTTGAGTATGACCAGATTTACTTACTTTTGCCCCACAAATCTTTGGAGTGACCCGAAACTTTTTCACCGCATTTAAATTATCACATTTTGAAACCCGGTAAGTTTCCTCTATCTCTTTTGATTTTTTTCCTGATTTGCTATCCTCTTTGGATGTATAGTTAGTGCAAGAGGTGCGACTGGCACAACTGAGGTCCATATTTCGGGCTAGAACAGGAGAGTCGGGGGTAAAAACAATATTTTTACGAGAACTCTCTTTGAAGACTATTTGTATAGTCATTATGTGCAGTCTTGACATCTTTAAATCTCTTTTAAGGATGCTCCATTTTGTTGTTTCTTGGACTAAGTGGTTATTTGGTTGGGTCCTAAGGGTGTTGGGCATTGACACCGCGCGCATTTTTTCGCACCCAAATCTTGGTGCAACATGTGAATTTTTGTACGACACGAGACCTCTAGACCCCAAAAAGTTTGGGAAGTTTTGCAAATGGAAGCATTTGGGTTCTTTCAAATTTGGAAACTTGTACTTTTGGTGATATTTCCCTGAATCGTGTCTACACACAGGAAATGGCTCTGTACATAGGGCTTCACACTTATAACCCATACCTGGATCAGTGTAAACCTCCACACGGGACTCACTTAAAAGAGTAGTAGATGAAGTTTTGACGTTTACTGATAAAGTTGGGTCCAGTCGAGATTTTGGAGGAAAACTGTTGTTTTTAGGCCTATTAACCGATCTGGAAGGTTCTTCTAAGTCCTTTTCTGGCTCTATTTCATTGTCCAGTTGAAATATTTCGGCTTCGGCCAAACCAACTTCAGTTATTTTGTTTGTAGTTGAAGTTAATCTTAGAGTCATATTAATGTGTTCCAAATCTAATTTGTTTTCAAAGACTTTAGAGATTACTTGAGTATGTCTAAAACCTGTCTAAAACCTGTCCAATCGGTCTAAACTGTCTGATTTGTCTAATTTAGTCCTTTCCCTAGTTTGAATTCAGTCAAACTAAAAACAAAAACTTAAATTATTTCCTTTCTCAACAAGACTTAAATAAAAGAGAACGGTGAGTACAATATTAGTTTCCATAATCTGTGAGAAGTACAGACCCCAAATGTTGGGTTTGGGGTACAGATACTTTCGCTAAGGCTGTTGAGAAACAGGAACCGCGGCTCGCTGTTTCCCTATGACTGCGGTCACTCATGTGACTGCGGTTGTCAACGAGTACTTAGCAGGTACGGACCTAAGGTACTTCGTGGATATGTTATATGCACGTCTGTGAAGTACTATATGCAGGTTGACAGTGGGTGAAGAGTTTTCACCCATCTCGACACATCTCGCACTTTGGTCTTGTAAGGTACAACTTACATATCCCTGTATATTAATATATACTAAATCATAGGTTGAAACATGTGACTGCGGTCGTGTGAAGGCTCACCCCAATATAAAAAGGACAAGCTTCCGCTATTTTATAACTCCACCTAAAAATATATATATCAACTGAGGGAGGACATACCAAGATGTCTCCTGATACCAAACCCACCAATATTAACTAGTGTAGGGGTACTGATGTTTACTGAGGACCTGGACTAATTCTCAACAATGTCCGGGACTGCATATAGTGCAACTTCCCAATACTTGGCCACCTAATCTCTCCAAATTTCCAAGAAACAACCTTCTCATAGAATATAGTAGTGGCCAAATAAATTTGGTGGCTGTTCACATTCTTATTAAATGCCATATTATAGTATATGCTTCCTAATACTCATACTTCAACATCGTAAGGTTTAGTTCACTCATCAATTAAGGTATTACGAACCCAGTTTTCGTGTAAATTCTCTATTGGTATGACAAACGAAGGTGATAAATAAATGCTTATGACTGATCCTGCACTCTAGATGAAATCCAAATAAAATAACTTATTGGCTTGAAATACTGTTCATTATTATATGGAAAGTGCACCACTGCACATAAATGCACTAAGGCCGAGCAGTCCAAACAATCAGTGAGGCTAAAAAAAAAAAAAAAAAAAAACAGAAAATTGGAGCTACGAAGACTCTACCCATCGACTTAAACCTGAACTTTGTTTCTCTTCGTTTCGCTTCGTTTCTCTTATTTTTTTTTTTTTTTATTTATTTTTTTTTGAGCACCAACATGGCCCAGTGTACTCATTCAACCATAACAATACAGTCTTTTTGAATACTATTCAAACCAACGCAGCAATATATTTCAAACCAGACTAGTTGAAAATTAAGCAGACCAATAATTAAAAGTATTTCGTACTTACGACTTAAAAATTGTTAAGGATCAAGGATTTGAAATAAACTGTTTATGTGAAATCTATATTAAGTATTAATAAAAAACAGTAATTTGTCGAACTATTGTGTTGTTTTTATTTTTCTAGTGTGGTTTGAATATTTTTCCCCGCTGATTTGAATACTTTTGAAAAACACTGTACTTGTATAGGATATATAGTCTTTTTATTATTGCTAGATACATTCATTGTTTAATATTGTAATGATACAATGAACTAAAATTACATGAGTCTTATTCATGTGAGATGAAAATTGCAAAATGAAAGTTGCATGTGCAGTTCGTATGGTGCTTGTGTCACAATCCTCTGAATTATGGGTTCATTACTAGTGGCCCGAACACTTTCACAATCCCTTTTCTCAGAGGTTTATTCGTCAAGCATGCATCATCGTTCACCAGATTATAATGTGACTATGCTTCCTCAATTCCTTTCTTGACTATTAGTATCCTCTTTCCTGGTCTCTTCTTTCTTTTTCTTTCCTCCTCCCTTCCTCCTCCCTCTTTCCTGATCCCTTTCTTCTCTCTTTTTGTCTCATCCTTTATGAGAAATTAGACTATTACTCTCCTTTTTCTCCTCGCCAATTCTATTAAGTAAGCACTAAAGCATTGATACCAAGGCACCCCCGTTCTCTTCCAATCTCAAATATTGTATGACTAGGTTCATCTTCGTAGCTTTCTTTCTCCCCACCGTCATTTTTCATTCAAGCCCACTCTCATTCTTCATTATAAGCCACCGTCATTCTTTACCTACGAATTGTTGACATCACTCCCTCCACATCCACCACCATCATTCAGTACCTCAGAATTTCTATTCAGCACTTGGAAAAGAAATGGCTAAGTTTTGCGGTTCCTAACTTTACCAAGTAAACAATTGGATTTCGCCTTCGTTGGACCAGAAAAAAGCTGAAGCCTCACTTTACCAAGTAAACAGTCGCAGATTTCCTTCGGTGGACCCGTTAAAAGCTGAATTGCATAGATACATACCTCCAAATAGTGGCAGAGGGACTTTATCGGTGCCCCCAAGTGTTCTTCCCTGGAATATCCCATAACTTTATTTTGGTTACTATGCCTGCCCTCCCTCTTCCTCCACCCACAACCATAGTTACGTATTGGAACCCACCCACCTTCGTACCACTCTCTCTGTATATTTCTTTCGCCCTCCCTTCCTTTTATAAGCTGTTTGTTTATGTTTTTTATGTTCCCTGCTTTTCTTGGTTCATACTTCAGAATGTGCCTTTTCAACTCAAGGAAGTGCTCAAATGAGTACGACTCAATCAATGGCGTTTGGTCCAAGCACAGTCAATGGAAGAACTCAAATTCCTCAAAGTACAACCAAAATGGATCGTTAAACTAAGACCAAAATGGCTCCTCAGACTACCACCAAAAAGGCTCCTAAGACTTCCACCAAATGGCTCCTGAAAGCATTCGAGAAAACAAGTCAGGAATCATCTCAATGTATTTGGTACTAGTCCATGTTCGGGTTCGTGGCCGGGGAGAGCTTTAGCCATAGATAGGACTTCCATTGTCAGTGGTTTTTTGCAAGAGCCTTTTGAGACTTCCGAGGTTGGACCTCCCCGACGGTTAGAGTATTCCCAGAACTCCAATTCGGGAGGTTCAGAGGTTCAAGCACTTTTGTTTTCCAATTTGGGAGTTCCAGGCCTTTTTAGGATCCCTGCTATTTTTTTATTGGTTCCTCCCTCCCTCCCTTCTATGCTCCCTCTTTTCTCATTGGTTCCTCTCTTCCTTCTATGCTCCTCTCTTTTTCACACTCTCACTCTGATTACCAGAAACACAACCCAGACACGAAAATGTAAACCAAACTTCCAGAGTTCAGTCGAAATTTAGTCTTGCTGACATATCTCTCTAGACCCTCCTTTGCCAGTTACAAATCCATCAACACCACCACCACCAGCTTCTCTATGCGTAACCATGGCTGGTGTACAAAATAAAATAAAAAAAAAAAAAAAACACACACACACAAAGTGAAGAGCTATGCCATCCCACCCACCCTCTGGTAAAAATGTACCAGCACATTCTGGACCCAATCTTTTTTTTCAGATTGGATTTTTAAAAAAAACACCGTGAAGTGAGTTTTGGTTTTGGTTTCGGTTTTGGTTTCGGTTTTGGTTTCGGTTTTTCGCGGTCTCTAAAAGAATTCTTAATATGGTTCGGGGCTCCCATAAAAATCTTTTTTTTTTTTGAGTTTCACGCAGTGTTTAATTGTTAGTACACAGAAATTTTTCAAGTGGTTCGGGGCTCCCACAAAAATATTTCTGTGTTTGTCTGTCTGACCTGCATACAGGTATATAGAAATCATTCTGTGGTTCGGGGCTCCCACAAAAATCTTTCCTTCAAGATCTGTATGTTCTGCATATTAGTATAGTAAAATTTATTCTGCGGTTCGGGCTCCACAAAAATCATTCTTTCAAAAATATGTCTGTCATTCCTGTATATTAGTGAATAAAAATCATCTTATGGTCAGGCTCCACAAAAATTTTTCCTTCAAAAAGCTGTTGTATCCTGCACACTAGTACATGAAAGTCGTCTTATGGTCGGGCTCCACAAAAATCATTCATGTCGTTGTGGGCAAGTCCTGTATATTAGTATAGTGGAATTCATTCTGTGGTCGGGCTCCACAAAAGTCATTCTTTGAAAATCTGCATATTAGTACATAGAAATCATCTCATGGTCGGGCTCCATGAAAATCATTCTCTTAATATCTGCCGAGTCCTGCGTATTGGTCTATAGAAACATCCATGTGGGTGCGGGCTCCACACGAATTATCCTTTCACTTTTTCTCGGTCTCTAATTGTGAGTCTAGTAGAAATCATCCTGTGGTCGGGCTCCACGAAAGTCATTCTCCTATTCTCCGGCGGGTCCTGCTTATGGTCAGTATGTGTGACAATAAATGTTTTTTCCAGTCATTTTTGTTTTTCATCTTCAATGCAGGATTCGTATTGATATGTCGTTTATTGCACTTTTTCTCGTCGATTTCTCATACTTCCAAGCTGTTTTTTTAATCATTTATCCTTTTTCGTTTTTGGAAATCCCTTGATGATTGCTTAAACTAGACTTGTATGCAGATCAGAAGTTAAGGAGTAAAAGTGTTCAGACTTAATCTATCTTTGAAGGCATCCTCGTACCACCTTCTCTATCTGGACCATTGTACTAGCCAAGTCTGTAGCATACCATCGTTACTAGTCTTGGAAATGAAGTGCTAGACATTACGGAAAACACTTGATGAGGGAATACGTGAGGTATCATGGAGTCCGAAAACAATTCCTTGACTTCTGCACATACTTTCCAAGTTGTCCGGAA
The DNA here is from genome assembly GCA_002370915.1 of Metschnikowia lochheadii. Classification (NCBI taxonomy): domain Eukaryota; kingdom Fungi; phylum Ascomycota; class Pichiomycetes; order Serinales; family Metschnikowiaceae; genus Metschnikowia; species Metschnikowia lochheadii. Next base: position 9,898 of record NLAW01001560.1, on the reverse strand, counting down.
ACCCTGAAAGCAGTCTAAAATACTTGTGAGTATTCAGCCTTTTTAGGGTTTGTCCAGATTTGTCCACGTTTGTCCAAGTTTGTCTCCTTTGTCTCCTTTGTCTTTTGTGTCTTTTGTGTCTGTGGCTAGTGTGCTGAAGAAACTATGGCTTCATAGACAAGAGAGAAGGTCTTCGATCCAGTTATTTGACTAATGCATTTCTGAGATCTCGGACTCTAAACTCAAGTCTCAGTATCCATTTGATTTCTCATTACAAAAACCAGTTAAAAAATAGTGGCAGTAGTTGGAATGCATTTGGGGTGATCGAGATGGCAATTTGTACAAGTTCAAACACAAGAAATGGCTGCGAAACGGCTTATATGCAGGCGAGGACAATGTAGATTTGATGATTCCAGATCAGCGAGAAGTGTTGGGGAACCAGGTGGCCCATAGAAAAACCATGGTTCAAGATCCAGAGGCCCCTTCTTGCTATAACACCTGGATCTCATAGTCTCATCTAGATAACAGAACACTTAACGAGAAGTGTTCTCTTCAGAAGAGGCGTGAGCCTCTTTATCAGTACGAGTAGTTTTGATGGGTCTGGTTTTGGGAGGCATCTTGGTATGTCTCCCTCAGTAGAGATATTCGATTAGTTCTCTAATATACAATGTTGCAAAGGCCTCCTTATATATGTGGGAGAGTTGGCCGTCACTTATCCTCGGTTGTTCTAAACAACTCTAGCATGTGAAAATACAGTGTTTCTCGAAACGATTCAGAACAGCGCTACAAAACGATTCAGACCACACTAGCAAGATGAAACAACCCAATAGTTCCACAAATTACTGTTTTTAAAACTCAATAAAGATTTCACATAAACACACACGTTTATTTCTTATTTCAAATCCTTGATCCTTAACAATGTTTAAGTCGTAAGTACGAGATTTTTTTTTAATTATTGGTCTGCTTAATTTTGCTAGTCTGGTTTGAAACATATTGCTGCGCTGGTTTGAAACATATTGCTGCGCTGGTTTGAATAGTATTCAAAAAGACTGTAGTCGCGCAGTGCCCTGAAAACCTAGAGCGCTGTGCGCGCTCTTAATCGGTGCTATTTTCCAACAGACAAAATTTAACCTCTCACTCCACCAAAGTCTTTATGGCCAACTCCATATAATAATTCTTGGTTTAAATGGATCAGGTTTTTTTTACCATAAGTAGGTCGTTTGGCTCTTTTTTTTTTTTTTTTTTTTTTTGCGAAACTGGTGATAGTTTGGAGTCTGAACATTCCGCAATGTCTGTATACTACCCAGACACTATTAAATATAGTTACTTCCTAACATAGAAAAGGAGTATATTTTCGTATTAATCATTTTATTCCTTTACTTTGACTCCATAACAAAAAATTTCATTATTGACTTTTACTGAATGTTAAATTGGCTGTATATATATATACGTTTATTCATAGGCTACAAGTCTATAAATGTTTTTTCGGAGAAAACTTCACGAATGAAGTGGAAAACCTCCGAGAGAGGTCACCAAAGTGATTAGCGAATTAAAAGTTTGATGCGTGAGTTTTGAGACCTCTGGAATCTTAGGGGTGTACGGATTTATCGTAGGGGTGTTAGGATAAGGGCTTTAGTCTGGATTCACAAGGGGTCAAAGCTTCTAACGGCTTGTCAATTGAATGGAACATTTCCAGGAAAAATAATTTAATGGAGACTGGAACTTTTGGATCGGCTACTATTAGGAAGAATTCACCTGATCAAAGTTATGGAGGTTCTTAGATGAGTATCTATGATATTTCCATTAGACTATGAGCGCTAGATCCACATAGGAAGTCCTCTACCCTTTGGGGTATTAAAAGGTCATCCTGACTGATCCTAACACTGACCATTGTATAATGTCTATTATTCAGCCATCTGTCAGCCTTCTATTGAGTGATTATTGTATGAGGTACTAGGATAACCTGGCAACGATCCAGAACAATGACCGCTATTGAGCTTATTGCAGACAACACATGCTCTACAATAGTTAGATAAGCAGCTCAAGCTCTTCGTTTTGAGGTTTCATCAGTAAACAAACATAGTGAATGGAGTACCTGACGTAACTCGAATCTAACGATAAGTTTATAAGGTTTAGTAGTGGGGTTCTTTTATATATATATAGATATATATACGTGTATTCATAGGCCTCAAGTCTATTAATTTGTGGTCGGAGAAACCTTCGAAAATGAAGTGGAAAAACTCCGACAGAGATCACTGGAGGGGGTCAGAGATTTAATAGTTTGCGCAGTGAGTTTTGAGACCTCCGTCTATAAACGCTCTTCAATGAGATCAAGTTTAAAAGAGTCATCGATAAAACGGCTAGAAATAGGAGATATTCTTGCTTGTTAACTCAACCTTCAATGCAGTCAATGTATTAGGAGTTTCAATATCAATCCGGAGTTTTGTTGGTTTTCGATAAGTGATAAGAATCTTGATATAATAGTAATAGCCGCTTTTGGAAATAAGTATCAGGGTTTCCAACATCATATTGAATTGAGGGAGCGCCTGTCATCTTACATTCTTCCCAACATTCTTCCCAAATGACTATAGCAATGGAACATTCAAAGAAAATGGGTCGAACCTTGTCGAAGATTGTAGTAGAATAAGAAATTCCACAAAGACGACAACTGGATATTGGAACAATGTGTTGGAAAACATTCCCTAGATGAAATAATTGAACGTAATTATAAGGATGATGAGTCCATGTCGTTTTCTTGAACATCATCCAGTATCTGGGCCAATCTCTTGTCCCTGCAAGATCTTTAATGGTAGCACTGGTCACTAAATGATGATAATAGACCTTTTTTTGCTTTCTCCGACTCTTAAAAAGAGTGTCGTTAACGAAACGGTCTTTATAGCGAAGAGGGGTATCTTTATAAGGTTCCTGAACACTCTGAACAAGGTCTCTTCGCAGTTCTAAGACAAAGGCCCCTCGTTGCTCTGCATAGTTTTCCCATTGATGTTCAGATGATCCTGAAATCCTTTCGGCTCTTAGAATCGTCTTAGTCATTTGATAAATGGGAACAATATAGTCTCGGGCATAGTCTGTAAGACCCTTCAGAATAGAAGACATCTTTCCATGGAAGTATGCTTTCTTATACCGGGAGTACTCTTCAATTTCCGTCAAGAAAGCCCACCCCATGAAGATTCTCACCTGTTCTCCAGGAAGAAGGCTCATCCTAAATGGTTTGTTCTTCAAATAAAGTATAGAGGATACCTGGATGTTTGCCCTAAAGAGAGTGAGGAACCAGTTATTGTCCTCAACCAAAACGTTATGAATTAGACCAGCTCTAAGACCTTCCAATTGCATTTAAATGTCAATGACCCCAAACCCACCATGCTCTATCCTTGCAAAGGTCTTATCTTCTCTCAATCGTGGAAAGCAGTTCTTCACTAAGGTCTTAAGCTCGCTAATCAGCCGTAAAGGCATCTGCTGATGAAGATCACGATAATAGAACTTCGAGAAAAAAAAAACGTGCTGATGAAATAAGCCCTGTGAGTCAACCCAAGCCTCCGAATGTTGGTGCTATAGAGTAAACCCACTAATTTGTCGATTTCTTTTTTCCCAATCCAAGTGTTGTAATGGAAAACCAGGGTATTTAATGTTCGCTTCCTCATAAATTGACTGTGGAAACTAAAGATAAGGATGAATCGACAAACTAGGACGAAGTCTAAGGCCAAGAGACTTCTTTTTATTCACTGACTAGTTGAGAACTTGTCCAAACTGTTCAAGAATATTCGCTGCTATCCTAGCGTCTCTTTGTCATTCTTAAGGAAGATAGTTAAGTCATCCGTAAATGCACTGACCCCTTGCCCTGACTTCAAAACCAAGCTTATGGAAGATCCGAAACCCTCCTAGTTTTGTGTTAAGGTTATAAAGCAATGGTTCAATGGCCAACACAAATAAAATTAAAATGAAGAAAAGGGATTGCCTTGCATTGTACCAGGTAGAAGAGCAAAAGGGCCTGCTTCTTGGTTCGATTAGTGTAGAAGCGAGCCATCTGCTTAGTCAAGCTAGTCATGACTGCAGTCTTTATTCCTTTGGGAAAGCCTCTGATTGTTTTTTTTTTTTTACTTTATAGTTATTTATTGATATGAATATTGGTCAAGAATAGAAAGACATTTAGAAGAGTTTAGATTTGCTGTTATCAGTTTTAGATATATAGTGGTGGTTGTTATGTTCTTTAATACATTTATGCCTAAACTTGTATTCGTTGATGGTTCCTCAAAGAGAGGAACCGGGGTGGTTTATATACCTTTGAGAGAAACGTGGCTGCGAAAAACTCTCCACCAGAACAATGGTAAGGATTGTTTTGGAATATTCGAAAGAGGCCTTCTATGCACGAAGTGCTCTGATGGCCAAACGCCGTATCACCACTGTAACAATCGGACTGAGAGGCTTCATAATACCTTCATAGGCAGGGCCCTGCCTATGGTGGATCTAACAGTGGTATGGAGTAATTCCTAGCCACTAACCAAGCCTGATCACAGTCAATACTTCACCAACTCCCCCGACCTTTTTGTAAACTTTGACTTCAAAACCTATACCAATCTTTTCTCTTTTTTTTTTTTTTTTTTTTTTTTTTTTTTTTTTTTCGGTATTTCAGTTCCTTTCCAGTCTTTTGCCATCTCAGTATCTTTGGTACTGCATATACCCATTTCCTAACATACCCTTTATCAGAAACATTTCCTGGTCCGACAAATACCTTGAACTCACCATAATCTTGCGGTCTTATTCTGGGGCTTATTTTTCATTTCCGCCATAAAGTCCAAGAGGTACTTGTACTTATCTTCGACCAGCTGAGAAGATGTTGCGTAAACAGCAGTGAGCCTCTCGTGTTTATGGATGTACTGTTTTTTCCTTTGACAGAACTCACATTATTTTAAATGACCAGAACTTCAAAACAACTTGTTCGTATCTGTATCGTTTATGTTTGCAATTTGAACTGGTGGAGTTTCTGGTTTTTCCCCATGTTCCTATTTATGTACACACCCACAGACACATCTTCAACTATAATGTTTTTTATCTCGCCGTTTGAGGTAATTGTTCCTGGTTAAGTGCAGGAATAGATCATACCACGTAATTAAATTCATCATTTATCGATATAATGGGTAATGGCTGGGGCACTAGGTATTGGATATTTAATTGTTCGCAGTCGCACCTTTCGTTCTTTCTCATTTTGCTGGTTCGCTTTTTTTTGTCCCCGACTCTTTTTTAAGGTGAATTCGCGGATTTTCTGTGTTCCCCCAAATCCCATGAAAATGAACCAAAAATGAACCAAAAATGACACAAAAATCTACAGCCCAAAAATCTACAGCCAAAAAAAACACCAAAAAATACTTACAGAAACAATTATGACAGAAAAAATTTATTAAGATTAGTCAGTTTTATATATATATATTTTTTTCTTTTTTTTAGGTTAGTAGAGTAGTGCATGTGAACTAAGAAGCATACAAAACAGGAACTGACCATGGATCAGCACAGATAATACCTCTTTACACCTAGAAAAAATAGCTTAAAAACACACCATAGATTGTTCAACAGAAAAATGTTTTTTTCTTGGAAATCGGGTATGACAACAGAATAATACTACAATGCAACCACACAGTGGAACATGGTACAGTCTTTTTGAATACTATTCAGACCAGCGCTCTGAATGTCAAAGTGAAGAAATTCAATCAAGCGCGGGTAAACGGCGGGAGTAACTATGACTCTCTTAAGGTAGCCAAATGCCTCGTCATCTAATTAGTGACGCGCATGAATGGATTAACGAGATTCCCACTGTCCCTATCTACTATCTAGCGAAACCACAGCCAAGGGAACTGGCTTGGAAAAATCAGCGGGGAAAGAAGACTCTGTTGAGTTTGACTCTAGTTTGACATTGTGAAAAGGCATGAAGGGTGTAGAATAAGTGGGAACTTCGGCGCCAGTGAAATACCACTACCTCCATCGTCTTTTGACTAATGAAAGAATTACTCCAAGTACATTTTTTTTTTTTTTTTTCAAACCAGACTAGCAAAATTAAGCAGACCAATAATTAAAAGAAGTTTCTTTAGTTACGACTTAAAAATTGTTAAGGATTAAGGATTTGAAATAAGAAATAAACGTGTCTGTTTATGTGAAATCTTTATTAAGTATTAAAAGCAGTAATTTCCCGAACTATTGGGTTGTTTAATTTTGCTAGTGTGGTCTGAATCGTTGTCCAGCTGGTTTGAATAGTTTTGAAAAACACTGTATCACATTACTTATCCCCACCAGATATAAACATAGTGACCCACATAAACTGAATGCATGGTAGATTTAGACAATGGTCCCAATAGTAAAAAATCAGACCATAAATGGATAATTAATTTAGGTCAGCTATATATAAGATACGCGGACTGTGTGCAGGGAAAGAGAGATGTAGATTCTTTAATTCCAGATCAGCTAGGAATGCTGGGGAATCCGGTGGCCCGTAGAGTAACCATGATTCAAGGTCCAGAGATCCTTTCTTACTATAAGATACGCATCTCATTGTCGCATCAAGATAAGTAAACAAACTTGAGGTAAAGTGTTTACTTCAGACATAGGCGGAGTCTCAGTGTCAGTACGAGGAGATCTGTGTTGAACATGTGATATGTGCTGGCCCGTGGATACAGGTAAGGTGGTACCTGCAGTACAACGGAATTGGACAAGCCTCATAAGGTTCCGAGGAACGCATGAGTGCAGACTAGTATTTTATCCGGGTCTTGGTGTCAAGAGTAGGCAGTAGGCAGTTTGACTTCAGACAAGGAATTTTGGGGGTTTACGGGTGCAGGAACAAGGGGTCCAGGGAATCCCAAGTATATATAGAAGAGATTCCGCTCTAGGTTGAGCGGTATCACGAGTAACCAGAATTTCACCGATCTCTTAATATAGAACAGTAGCAGAAATTATGGACTTTGGAACTACAAAGTTAACAACACATCTGGTGGGTCTGGATTTGGGAATCATCTTGGTAGGTATGTCTCCCTATGTAGAGATATTCGATTAGTTCGATTAGTTCAATTAGTTACCTAATAAAAGGTGTCACGAAGGCTTCCTTTTATATTTGGGAGTCGGCCGTCACTGGCCCTTGGTTGTCAGGACTCCCAAGGTAGGGAAACTAGTAGCGCCGTGCCATGCAAGCGTAGAGCGCCGTGGGCTCTTTTATTCGGTGCTATTTTCCAACAAGTGAGAGATAAGGCGTACATTTCCAGTGGCCTCATTGATACGTCTGTTGTATTAAAAAAAAAAAGAAAAAAAAAAAAAACCCATGCAGATGCTTTTATTTCCCAATTTGAAGTATCTTTAGGGTTCACTCAAAGCCTATGACAACTTTGTCAGAGAAATTCATTTCTGTGGAAGGAAGTTAGGTCTCTACAGAGGACAAGATCCCCATGTATACACGCCCGAAAGGGGATAATTATTCTTGAAGAAATAATAGATTCCAGAAATAATAGATTCCAGAAATAGTAGATTCCAAAAATAATAGATTCCAAAAATAGTAAGCACCCAAGAGCTGGTCCCCTCTCTTATATCACTCTTATCCCAATTAGGAAATACTCCTACACATGATCTTATTGTTAGTCTTTTTTGGCCATGCAACGTGGTCGCGAATGTTGGAACATGTGGCATGTGTCTGTTGAGCTTTATGGTCTACTAATGCATCGATTGGAACTTATAATATCAAAACTATACTTAGCCCAGAGTCGTCTCTTATTCTGATGCCTCTTGTCTTAACACCACGCTGCCTTTTTCGCGGGACGTCGTCCACTCTCCGTTTGTTCCTGCATATCACTGTTTCGTCTGCCCCAACTACCTGCAGTCACATGTAACATGCAGTACAACAGAGATGTACTGGTTCCTCATGTTCCAACAATGTCAACCTGTGAGTGCGGGTGACTGTGAAACATGTTACCTGCAGGTCAACGACAACCCACAGGCTGCAGATGATGTGGATAGATCCCACATGTTTCAGAGATGCATAGTGCAGATGAAACAGGGACATGTGCCTGATGAGGGTGTACACTCATCATGCACAGTCAATTACGAGACGTTGGTATCGGATGTGGAAGTCCCCGGGACTAACTATATATATAGAGGATCCCGCTCAGATTTGAGCGGGATCAATTGTGAATAAGAAGTCACTGACTACCTACTCTACACAAAACAAGGATAGAAAACAATGTCTGATATGATTACCCAAGTTCCTCACTTGAGAGAGTTTTTGAAGTCCAACAATACCTCAGTTTCTAAGTACCCTGCGGTACGCAGTAACGTGCAACAGCGAACGACCTCTGTGCGCACGCAGGCAAGTTCACCTTAGAACGTGACAACCCATTGATCAAAAAACAATTAGTATGAGAACATTAGCTGATGAAATTAATTTAGAATGATAGGGAGATTTAAATGTTATGAGTGGAATCAAAAAAGTAAAGAAAAAAGAAAAAAAAAAAGTAAAGGTATATGGAGAGTTAGCTGGTTACAGTGAGTAAGCTGGTTATAGTGAGTTAGCTGGTTATAGTGAGTTAGCTGGTTGGTAGGTACGCCATGATAAGGCACATGTGCGTTTTGTCCAGAGAATAAATTTAAATCTGACGAGAATTGCATGAACCGTGACCAGGTCATTTCTTTCTAAAAAAAAATTTGAAATTCCGATTGTTTTTTTTTTTTTCTGACGCCTGGAATGATGACTATTGCTCTGTTAACATATGGCTATATAATAACCACCTACTCCGCACTCCAACTCAAGAACAACCCAATAAGAACTGATTTTTAAATCACATAAAACTTCAAGAGATCTTTTAAACCAATTTTAACCTTTATTGAATTTCCCAAAAAAAAAAAAAAAAAAATTAAAAAGAATTTTTAAAACAATTTTAACCTTTTTTGAATTTCCCAAAAAAAAAAAAAAAAAAATATGAAATTATCCTGGCTTCTGGTCCTTCTCTTTGTTGCGACTGCATATGCTCGGATAGGAACCTTTTATGTAAAAGATCAAGGGAAGTTCCTGCGGCTCCACAGAATCGAAACTTCCATGGGCATTGATGTGGTTGGTTACGGAGGTCAGACATACGTTGAACTCCCGTTACTTGACTTGGAAAATGGCCAGGCTAGTTATACAACTGGATCCCATACATATTACTTTGGCAAAAGAGGAAATTATTTTCTGCTTGCAACCAAAGAACACTTAATTCCTTTCCAATTGAAAATGAAGGGGAAGAGGGTTGTTAATCTTGAAGTGCAAGTCTGTGGATGTTCATATCTCCGCGTCCGGGAGGTTGAAACTAGTTCTATAGTTCCGACGGGGGATTGCGCTCCAAAACAGATTTACTTTTTGCATCCTTATGAAATATCGAGAATGGAAATTCCAGAGCCAGAGCCACAGTAAAGGGAAAACTAGAGGCTGAAGTACTCTCAGAATAGCCTTGGTAACGGTGAGAAAATCCCTTTGGGCTACGAATTCAAGTGTCCTCATTGCAAACGGCCTTATCGAAACAAACATTTTTAAGTGGCACTGTTTATGAAGATGAAACTCTCTTATTTAAATGTTTCCGGTTCTTTCTGGTCAATCGGCATGTAATTTGTGTACTAATTCATAATTCCCCGAGGGAAACGAACTTTTGTAGAAGCTATGTCGCCATAAGTAAAGATAAGTATTTTGGTATCCCTTCCTTTTATTTAAATATGAGTCGAGAGTAGTATGTTCGTGATTCTGAGTGGAGACTAGTTTTTATCGCGTCTCTTGAGTGTCGTTGAAAGAATCACTTAGAGGGTTTGTGTTAACGCGTAAGTATAAGTTCCTTTTTTTGCTGGGACACAGGAAACTTGCCAGAACGATCAAAGCATTGATTCCGGCAGTAGACGATACATCTTC